>JAASGW010000878.1:0-10487 GCA_023334395.1 Phytopythium sindhum | reverse complement strand
GCTGTCCACGACAGTCCCCAAAACACAGCACGCACGCTTGTGCAGAGAGAGGAAGCTTGACTTCCCGACTTGGAGGGAAGGAGGAAGAGGAGACTTGAATCGAACGCGGAAAATGTGCAACTGAATTGAAATGAGCTTATGGTTCCTGAATCCTACAAGCATAAAACCACTAGGGTCCTATGGGGCTAAATGCAGTCAACCTACACATGCAATATAAAACCTTGGGTTGAATCAGGTTGAGCTTGAGGCTTGGACCAGGAGAACATTCTCCAACTTGAACTTCAATGTGAGGTTCTTCTTCGAAGAATCTCCCTGCCATGTGGCATGTTGTGATTGGTTGATATCAACAACATGTACCCACAATGACACGTCGGTCTCGTCACCAGATAGTTTCCCAACAGGAACCATCATCATGCACAAAGACACGTATGCATGCAGAGAACACTCGAGAATGTTTGAGAGCATCCCATGCGGTCGTAATTATTGATCACTACTGTGAGTGTTGGTGTGTAAAAATGAATCAGACATCATGCTTACGACACCCGGCGATCCATGAGGATTAGTGTGGTGCACACTAACCCGTAATTGGATTGCGCCATGTAATAGGCATTAAGGCCCATTACACGCCTTGAGGGCCCGCTGCACAGTGCGCTTGGAAACCAACAGGTTGAGCGCCAACTTGATGCGCGAAGCGGACATTCCGCGTTGCTGCGCTGTCTTACGGGCTTGACGGACGCTTCGGTCGGTCAGTTTCCGCGGCCTTCCCGGCCGTTTACGAGTGTTATAGTTTTCCGGGCCCTGCAGGAAGGTGCTGACAGTACTCAGCGCGCGCTCGAGCTCCTTTGCGATCGCCTCAATCGTGATTCCTTGCTTGCGCTGGGTCAAAATGATGCCTTGCTTGATTCCCGACAATCTACTGCCTCTTGGCATCGTGTTTCGCGCTCTCGAGCAAAACCGAACTAGCTACAGACTCGGCACATTGAGCTCTTTGCCGCAGCATCGTCAAACATTCGAAAAACGGCTCTGTTTTCTAAATAACACAGCCATTCGTATAATTTTGTCGCGGTCCAAAATGACAACTTTTACATTTTCGGTCATAACTCTTCACTGGTGGCCCAGAACGACACAAAACTATATGTGGCAACTCGTCGTAATCTGTACGTTAATTTGAGCCCGCTCCCAGGCTTGTACAGCGTCATTTCGACGATTTATCAAAATTTCGATTTTCTTCGTATATTTATGGCGCGCACTGTATCATCGTAGCGTCCAATACGAACACCAACCGATCAACTGTGGGTAATAAATACTAAAGGTACACTCCGTACCAAACGTGCAGTGCTTCCGGAAGAGCCTTTCGGTGCCGTCTTGTAAACTTAAAATACTGCCCCAACCGTTTTTAAAACTCAGCTTTTAATTGGTTTTAAAGCGCCAAAAGTCACTAACGAAACCGAATATAAATACAGGGTACCTTCGAGCCACAAAAACGATGACTCACGATCAGTACGTAAAAGGGGTGCTGGCTTATGGCCTTTCCCAAGAACTCCGTTTAGCGAGAGAATAGCTTTGACAGTATTACATTCATGCACAAACGCAAGGCAAAAGCACGAGCAACACCTAAATGACGAGTCGCTAAAGCCGAGCAAACGCAGTGTCACACACATGCCTACGAAGCGATTATACTGGTAATGGGGCCTCGCCTAACAATGATTTTTATTCACTCTAAGATCGTTGATTCGTCAAAAATAAATTCCCATCGGATAACTCGGATCAGAGTGCATCAGAGTCAGGTAAAGTTCGTTTCGCCATTAAAATTGGGGTTAAATTATATGCATTCCAATAGCTAATATATGATATTTACTCGATACCTTGATATTATATTTGTGACGGGCAAGCCCACTAATAATTAATATTTTATAAACGATTCTGATGGCGAAACAAACTGTGCATGGGTACAGGGGCTTGAAAGGGCGCGAAAGCTATTGGGTGTTCGCATAACCAACGCGCTATGACCAAGTCGCACGGCGATGGACCCGAGCCACAGCGAGTGCTACGCGACGGCGCAGGTACAGCTGTGTGATCTCTTCCACGAGCTCTCGCGGCGTGGAGGCGTCAGCTCGGCCGAGCTGCAGCGCGAGCTGCTGCCGTTCACGGCTGGAGATGTCCGCCGCGACTTGCTGGCGTTGGTTGATGAGCTGCAGCGGCGACGCGCCGTGCTGGACGAGCACGAGTTCGTGCGCATCATGTGGAAGAAGATGTACCTCCCGCACATGCTGTTCGCAGCGAAGCTCACCGCTGGGGCGAGTGGTCGAGGAGACGACAACGGCGATGTGTCGCCCTCATCTGCTGTCAATGTCCCGTTCACGCATGTACTGGTCAGTCTCAAGCGGCGCGCGCAGATGCAGCAGTTTGCCAGCTACTACATGAGTCGAGGCATTTCTGGGGCTGACCATCTGACGTCGAGTACTAGTGCTGTTGGGGTCGGAGATGCAAGCGTGCAGTCACCAGTTGAACGGAGGGCGCGGCGAGCGTCTCAGAGACTGGCCTCGATCGACACGACAGCGAATAGCGTGGTGCCTGTGACGGTGCAGCAGCTTCGGCAGCGCCGGTCACCGACCTATGATGTCGTCGCGTGCGTGTTTGACGGGAGCGAGCGAGTACTCAAGACGCACGTGCTACGAGAAAGGTACGCAATGAACGGATCGATTGCCACCCTGTTTCAATAGTATCTAACACACAATTTGCTCCTAGTGTACGCTTTCTTCATGTGCGCACATGTTCTCCGCTCTACTGCTTGCTGTTCTGCCACGAGGACGGCGTCTTCGCGCTGGGGAGCACGCATTTCGCTGAGCAAGCGCAGAGCGAATTCCACGACGCGTTGGACCGCTATAACGCCTCCGAGTCCGGTGCCCGATCCCCAGCACGACCAATCAAGGTCGAGGTGCCAGAACACAAGGACACGCCGTCAATTGCGCTGGTGAAGCTGGAAGAGTACGCGTTTGCTTGATTGATGGCCATCTTATCGACAATAACATGGTACTGATCGTCTTCGGTTATGCCCCTTTGATGATCTATCTAGCTTGGGACTGCGTAACGTCGCTGCTGCAGCGGCAGCAAACGGTAAGTTCGCGGTCTCGACAGGTAGAAAGCTCCATATGTGGAAGTCGCCGGAGCCGCTTCAAGTACTTGGTACGCAAAGCGATGTCGGCGGTCTGCCGGTGGACCCGGAGGACGGCCTTGATTGGATGCGGTCGACGGAAATGGTCGAAGAAGTCGACATGAACGCGGATGGTGATTGCCTCGGTATTCTTGGTGGCAGCAAGTTACTCGGGCGGACCAAAACGATCGTCGATCTGCCATCAGTTACGCACCTAGTTGCGAGCAATACGCTCATTCTCGCCCAGACGTCGAGTGGCGAGCTGTACGCTTATCAGCGCTCTGTGTCCGCAAGTGCATCACAGACTGCTGGGTTGGCTGCTCCAGCTCTGGCAGACCAAGCCAAGTCGAGTATGGTCAAGATCCCGCTGGAGCTTTCTTCCCCCACCGAGAGGGTGAAGCGCGTCGCTTGCGGTCGGCAACACGTTATGGCCATGAGCTCTGCCGGTGCCGTGTTTGTGTGGGGCAGCAACGAGTACGGACAACTTGGGCTCGGTGACGACAGCTCAATCCTAGATCGCCATGTTGAGACTCCGACAAAGCTCGAACTCAGTGTTCGCAATGAAGCCATCGACGACGATGCTGAGGCGTCATCCGACTGCCAGGCGCTTGATGTTGCATGTGGCAACGACCACTCCCTCGTGCTGACGACGGACGGGCAAGTACTAGCGTGTGGCTGTCATTGGCATGGTCAGCTGGGCCTCGGTGAGACCGATGAGGTGACCGCCAGCATGCTCGTTGACGGATGTATCTACCTGCCAACTCGAGTGCTAATCCCAAGGTGTGGCACTGAAGACGACCCTGTTTTCTCTGATACCCCAGCTCCCACAAGCGATCAGGTGTACCTCATCACGGCTCAAGGGGATTCATCTGCTGCCGTCACCGCACGTGGGGACATCTTCCAGTGGGGGAAATGCGTGCCTAGCGGCGCCGCGAGTGTATGCGGGCTCGTTAGTCGGTGGTGGCCCGAACGGGTTGCGGAACTGAGCGGTTCAAGTAGTCTCAGTGCAGCGGAAGGCCAGCCACCCAGCTGGCACAGCATTGCGATCGCCCGTGGTGTGCTGGTGCTAGCCAGATACACCGAGGCGAGAAATCAAAGCCAGTAACAAGTCTATATTAGCCTCGCCAACACAAGTGCTCGTGGGAAGACAGTGCTGGCCCTGTCGCCTGTCGGGGATAGTTGTGACGCGATAGAGGCAACCGACGTCAATGAGCGAGCTAGATATTCCAATGACACGCTGTACACTTTTGTCACACGTCGCATGTCGAGTCGCACGAAGGTTGCTCGAGCGCAAACTGGACAAATGGCGCCAACTATAACCGAAAAACGCGCCAACCGGCAGGAAGATGGCCGAGATGGAGCACCTCCTGGCTGAGATCGCGAACACAGGCGTGCCCGCTGTCTTGATTAAGATTGTACGGAGAGCAGAGAGATGCAGCAGGAGCTTGCTTCGGACACGTTGACAAAATTGTCGAACGACAAGATGTGCACATCGCTTATCATCCACGAGGGCGGGATTCCCACGTTCACTTCACTGCTACAAGGTGAGCCGACGACAACTATGTTCTGCGCTTCAGAACCTTCTCAAGTACCAAGAGATCTGCAGCACGAGTGAGAAAATCGTCAGAGTCAAGGTGCTACTTGCGCTAGTGGAGTTTGGGGGAGAACGTGGCCCCATGGCTCACCACATCACGACCGAAGCCTCCAGTGAGCTGGTAATTCTGTCGGGGAGCGTTCCATGCAGGGAGCATATTATTGCTGCGAACGGCATCGCGGTGTTAACAACGCTGAAGCGCAAGGGTACTTATTAGCAAAAGATGGTGGCGACTACCACTCTTGCCAACTCGGTTGCAACACGTCGCTCGAACCGACAACCCGCTGTGAAGCGGATCAAACGTGAACGGGATCAAACTTGAGAGTCCCGATCGCATTTTGGCATCCGGAGCGATCGGCTTTGATGGATGGAGTGTGCATAATCAGAAGCTGGGAGCAAAGAACTTGATGTTGAATGGAGGGAATCGTCGGGTTTGTCTTGATCACTCTTGCTGGTTACCCTTACGCAACCTTCCTCTTCTTCGTCGTTCTCTCCGCGTTTGAGGTGCCACTACCCACCGGCTGTGGGTCGACGTTTTGGTTCCCTCCCTCCGATGCTATTATCCGAAGGGCATCACTCGCTATCTCCTTCAGGCAACCCGATCCGTTGATTTTAAGCGCTTCGAGCAGCTCGACGCATCCCGCCGTGATGATTGCAGTTCTTCCCACATCGATCACTGCCAACGCCCGGATCGCATCGGCTGCTTTCTCCTTTTGCGCGTCGTTCCCGTCTTTGAGCAGCGTCATCAACGTCAAAATGCCCCCTTCGCTGACAATCACTGACTGGTTCGGAAGATAGAGCCCGATATTCCATCAAGACAGCGACATCTCGTGGCTAGCGGCGGCCGCAATGAACAGAACGGATGTGGAGAAGACCATGGCTGCGGGCGTCTTGTCGAAGTTAGCCGAGATTCCCGACAATCAAGTGGCAATTGTAGTGGCCGGTGAGATTCCTGCATTGGAGGGGCTTCTTCAGAACAGCAGCGACATCCAGAAGGCGGAGGCGACTGCCGCGCTGACGAAGTTGTCAGGGACTGATGGTGCCGAGGGCGAAGCGGATAACCGTGACAAGGTGATGAAGCTCGCAGCGGAGTTCCTTTGCCGATTCTGCGATGACCTCGACAGTTCGAGGTCTGCAGTCGACGCGGGCGGCGTAAAGTTAGCTGTGGCTGTCCTGATCTCAGGCGATGACAAGGTGAAGGAGCAGGTGATGGCCGCGATTGCAGAGATGGCCTACGACGAGTGGAACCGACGTCTCATCGGCCGCGCGGGAGCCATCCCACACTTGGTCTCGTTGGTCCGGCGTGGGATCCAACCGATGAAGAATCAAGCCGTGCGATTACTCAGCTGTCTCGCCTGGGATTGCCGTGAAAGCAGCAAGCAGATTGCGCAGGAGGGCGGGATTCCCTTGCTGATTGGCATGCTACGAGACGGCTGGGGAGGAAAAAGCTATCGCGCCGGAAGTTTTGAACGCGATGACGCACTTCAAATCAACCAACCCTGAGATCGTGGTGGCTGGCGCGTTGCCGGCGTTGCTTATAATGGTGCAAGGAGGCGACGATAGGCAGAAAGACGTTGCTGAAGAGACTCTGATGACCTTGTCGTCCGATCCAGAGTACTTGGCTGCAATCGCGAGCGGAGGCTTATCGTCAAAACTGGCGGAGTCCCTTCATTGATCGCGATGCTGCACCACAATGACGTTGACGTAACGGCGACCGCAGCCACCACCCTGCGGTATTTGTCAAATACGAACGCAAATACCATTCTGATCGCCGAGTCGAGTGGGATTCTTGCGCTCATTACATTACTTCGAGACGGAACAGAAGGTCAGAAAACGAGCGCTGCGGGGTGTTTGGGCAACATGTTTCACACTCCAGAACAAGCGATTGCTATTGCGGAAGGGGGAGGAATCACACAGATAGCACTGCTGACACGGGAAGGAAATGCCGAACAAAAGGCATTCGCTGTAGTAGCGATTTCCAACTTATCGACAGATACAGCAACTGTCGTTGCGATCGTCGAGGCTGGAGTGGCGGCGCCACTGATTGCTCTGGCGAGCGAAGGAAATGAAAGTGAAAACAGTTCCGCTGTTCGAGCATTGTGCCGTATAGCTGTCCACCGTTTGAGCGAAGCTAAAATTGGTCTAGCAGAGGCCACCGGCGGAGAACGGGGACGAACAGTAAAAGACTGACCTCGACCGCGCTGAAGCACTTGACGCCGAGTTCCAAGAACCGACCCAAGCCAATATGCGGGCTGAAAGAGAACAAGAGAGTGAAGCACGCTTAATTTCCCGAAAAAGTGGGAAGCACTTGATCTTATGCATGCCGAACTTGAGGTGTGATGCAGCTTGAAAAGTGCAATAAGTTACACCCAAGGGCCTTGAGTTCAATCGATGGCGTTCAAACGTTTGTTGCGAGGGCTATATTCGATCATGTTCGGTGCTTTCACGGCTCAGTTTTTATCCTTTTTGCCAGATGATCGTCATCACCGACCAACTCACTGGTCCTTTTATCGTTGGATTCCTTGTCGCTGCTTGTTGACGCGCCTGTTGCGTGCACCGTGCTCCCGATGCCAGTTGCCAGGAGTTTCGGATCGATGGCGCCCGCCTTTGTCATTCTCCGGAGGGCTCGAGTGGCATGAACCCTTTGCTCCGTGGTGCCGCGACGCGCCAACGAGAACAACACTGAGGCGCCACCCAAGCTGTAGATTGTCGTAGCCACCGTCGGGGATCTTGCCAAAACGCTTAGCCCCATAGCAGAGAGCAGCTTCAGGAGATCGCTACCGTCGCGTGTCAACGAGATCAAGCAGGAAATCCCGCCTGCTTCGGCTATTTCGGCATGGCTCGGAGAGTACGCAGCCATATTCACCAGAGCCGCTGCCGAAAGTGTCCCCAACTCTCCGCAGCCCATTGATTGAACCAACGCGTGGATACCGCCTGCAGCGAGGATGTCGGGCCGGATAACAGCGGTCTTCGCCAAGTTCATCAGCGCGCCAGCCGCATTCATCTTTTGCGCCTTACTGCCATTCCGTAGCAGCTCGACAAGCCCAGGGATGCCATCCGCAGCTGCTATCGTGGCCTGATTCGCGTCACTCGCGCTCAAGTCGAACAGCGCAGACGCGGCGTGCGTCTTCTCGACGTCGTCCCCATCTTTCACCAAGACGATGTACTGCGGGATGTTGGCTGGCAATGGACTTGGGACTTTTTCAGCAGCCTCCACACTCATGCACGCTGCACCAGGCTCATCCTTCTGTTCAGCCGTTTCTTCTCTGAGTGGAGACATGACGTGGTCCTGCCACATCAACACCACGATGCCGTCGTTAGCACTATGTGCTTCCCACTCAAAACAACACTACCTAAAATGAGCCCAGCGATACCTTCGTATCCTCCACACTCTCTTCGTCGTCGCCATCGCCGTGATCACCGTCATCTTGGACACACGCCATCAGCACGTCAATCCCGCCGGCCTCCACGATCCGCGCGTGGTTATCCTTGTTCTCCGCGAGCTTCAGCAGCGCCCCGGTCGCCTCCTCCCTCTGCTCCGCATTCCCATCCTTCGTAAGGCCCACCAACGCGTCGATGCCGCCAGCGCTGGCGATCGTGGCGTGGTTCTCGACGCGGCCCGCGAGGTCCCGCAGCGCGCTGGCGCTGGTCGCCTTCTGCTCGTCCGTGCCGCTCCGCACCTTCGAGACGAACACGGGGATCATGCCGGCCTCCACGAGCGGCGCCGACCCGGCCGCGCTCTCGGCTAGGCGCCGCAGCACGGCCAGCGCGTTCTCCCGTGCGTGGTCCGTCAGGCGCTGCGGCATCGGCCCCACGTGAGACTTGCAGCAGGTATCGGAATGACCTCTTCGTGGTGCTGGCGAGCATCACAAACCGCATTTTGACCAATAATATATCGTTAAAAGTCTTTTTCGGCGTTATTCTAGATGCTGATTCGTCAAAATGGGTTTAGCACCGTTTGGGGGAATGATTCTCAGATGAATTCTTGGGAGCAGAAGACCACACGCGATGGCGAGAAACCAGGCGGAGGAGGGACGAGCAAACGTGCTCGCGGCGCTTGGTGGAGAGTTTTGACGCCCAGCAGCACGTCTTTAATGCCGGCGCGATCCCGGTGTTTGTGGCGTGCCTTCGGAGCAGCTCGGCGGAGCAGAAGATGTCTGTGGTCAAGTCGCTGAGAGCCCTCGCGCGGTCCGTCGACAATCACGACGGGATCGTTCGGGCAAGCAATCACGTCGTTCACGAAAGCTCACTCAGTCCGCTAAGTGGCCTTCGATTAACTCCGCCGTGTCGCCGGGTTCACTACCGATTGCCACAGCCGATTCCTCAGGCAGAATCTCGTTGATTTGAGCTTGATGCTAACCAGCCATGCACATAGAGAGCGTGGCGCAGGGGTCGTGTCGTCCGAGCCATATCTGGGCACGACGCCTAGCGCAACTTTGCACGGTGCCACACCAATACACTCCACATTCATTGCAACGCCAATTTTGCGTACAGCCCCGAATGTTGTGCGATCACTCTTTCAAAGAGTGGAGTGTACAAAAGCCTTGGTCTACAGTGCGGGCACTAATAATACTGCCACCTCCCAAAAGTCTCGAATTTCAGCCAATACGCATCCTTTTGCACCGGCGTTTTTACCAATAAAGAACGCAGAAAAACAAGGCGAACGCCGTTTGAAGTGCGTCATTTCGAAAAAAAATCGCTACGGGACAAGCCGAAGACAATCGAAGCGCTCGACGGAGGGAGCAGAAACTATACTGCCACAGCGTGCTTTATCAGATAAATGGCGTTGCTTTCGCATACTATCACTACGCGATATTAAAGTATTTGTTGCGCAACTGCTCATACACTTTTTGTTCTACAATGCTTTTTTTTCGTAAAGCGATCATGCCGAGAGGGGCCGCGCTCACCCAGAGCGAGCAAGTGGCAATCCTGACTCTCCAGCGCTGCGGTTTGAGCCAACGAGCGATCGCCAAGGACCTTGGGCGCTCGCGCCCTGCCATACATGTCTTTCTGGCCGGCCCCGAGGAATACAACACTACCAAAAAGCCCGGCCGGCCGCCCAAGCTGACGCCAGCCGCCAAGTGGCGCCTCTTGCTTGAGGCGTCCAAGGGCAATTTGAGCGCCAGGGGGCTACAAGAGCAGCTTGAACTCCCTGTTGGAGTACGTCGTGTCAAACAGGTGCTCCAGGAGAGCACCAACATGACGTACACGAAGCGCAAGGTGTCGCTTGTGCTCACGAATAAGCACAAGGAGGACCGGCTCAAGTGGGCGCGCGACATGGTGACCTGGGACGAGTCCAAGTAGGCAAAATGCGTCTTTTCAGACGAAAAGAAGTTCAACTTGGACGGTCCTGATGGGCTACAGTACTATTGGCACGACCTGCATCGTGAGATGAAGACCTTTTCGACCCGCCAGAGTGGCGGAGGCAGTGTCATGGTGTGGGGTGCCTTTTGCACACACGGCAAGAGCGAACTGGTCGTTTTGGAAGGTACGCAATACAGCAAAAGGTACATCTTCACGCTGTCTGAGCATCTATTGCTCTTTATCGATCGTTTGTACGGCCGTGATTGCACTTTTCAACAGGACAATGCATCGATCCACTCGTCTGCGGCCACCAAGGAGTTTCTCCTGGAGTAGCAAGTCGAGCTCATGAATTGGCCTACCAAGTCTCCTGACTTGAACCCGATCGAGAACATGTGTATGTGTGTGTGTGTGTGTGTGTGTGGGGGGGGGGGGGGG
>JAASGW010000877.1:0-10489 GCA_023334395.1 Phytopythium sindhum | reverse complement strand
GGCGGCGTCCTCGACGGACGACGAGACCACGACCACGACGGACGCGCCGGCCACGACGACTTTGGCTCCCGCCGCGACCACGTCGGCTCCGACTGCGGCTCAGCCCAAGTCGTCGGGCTGCAAGGCGCGCCGCTACTAAGTGTCCCCGTCGTCAAGTGCTGTCGTGTCGTTCATGTGGGACCGCGGGACGGCCGACTTGCTTTCCCCGCAAAGTGTAGTGTATGCGTTTAGGACAAGGCAGACGAGTGAGACACAGATGCAGAAGCGTTTGCTGCCCGCCATAACAACAATGAGGAGCCGAATAGACGGCTGAGCTCTCCACACGTCGCGTGTTGTTTGTCTATCGTTTCACACCCCCATGATCGCACGCCATGATATGTAGTGCACTCACGTCTGTATCCGTGTCGGTGGTCTATGCTAGTCCATTGAGGTGGTTATCGTCTGATGCTGAAGCGCTCGAGCGTTCCGGTCGTTGGCTATTACACGCGGTGGTAGTCCGGGCTCGAGAAGGTCGCGGCCAGGTGTTCCGCCTGCACCTGCACCGTCTCGAGCTGCGTCTCGGCCAGCCGCAGCAGGAACCTGCCATGAAAGCCACGTGTAAGCGTCTATAAGTGCTGTGATTGAAGCCGCCGATCGTATCGCATCCTGCAGACGCACTCGATGCGCTCGGGCCGCGTCTCGGCGCGCGACTGCTCGTACTCGAAGCGCAGACGCCGCCGGATGTACAGCTGCCGGTCCCTGGACGGCATCCTCCCCGCCGCCTGCCCGGCACCAACCAATGCACACGCAGGTTCGTCAGTCGGCGGTCCGCAGAATCCCATCTCCTGTTGCCCACAGACCGCTCCAAGCGGCCAGCAGACACTCAAAATAATCGCAAGTAGCTTGCAGTTCAGATGAGCGCGCCACGTACGCGGTAGATCTCGCGGTACAGCCGCAGCGCCTCGGCGCGCAGGTGCGCCGCCCCCGCCGCCATGTTCCGTCGGTTTGGTTTGCACTCGAATTGACGCTCTTCAGTCAGGTCGAACACCCTAAAACAATGACTTCCACACTAAAAGTACATTTTACCTAAAATAATGTTATAAATCCTAATATTACTGCACAATGTAGTGTGTCAGAGTAATAATAGCCAATGCCCAAATATGAAGTACTATACACTATTTTCGGCGCTTCAACCGCATCTTCATCCTAGTTTTGTCTAGGGTTTCACGCGCTCACTCGCCTGGGTCGCGTATCTATTCGGGAAGCTGCCACTCGTTCCTCCCTCCGCCCCTTGGCCGCCCGCTCCCCCCCCCCGCCGGTTGGCATGCTCATAGTGAGAAACGCCGTGCGCTGCTTCGCCCGCGCCGCCTCCGCCACCCCCAACAAGTGCGCCGTGCTCTCGGCGTCGTCTTCTGCATCTCCTTCGTTTCGTTCGCCGCTGGTGCCGCTCGCCGCCGCCGCCATGTCGACCGCCGCCGCCGACAACAAGAAGTTCTACTTGCTGCGGTACGAGTACGTGCCCGACATCCTGGAGAAGCGCGGGCCGTTCCGCCCCGAGCACCTGGAGCGCGCCACGGCCGCCAAGGAGCGCGGCAGCATCGTCATGGGCGGTGCGCTCGTGGACCCGCCCGACAGCGCGCTCTTTATTTTCAAGGTGGCCGACAAGCAGGAGATCGAGGACTTCGCGCAGCAGGACCCGTACGTCAAGAACGGGCTCGTGCCGTCCTACTCGATCCGTGAGTGGATGGTCGTCATCCAGTAAGAACGGAGCGAGGGCTCGGCACCCGTCACGGTGCTTTACCTTTGTGATTGATTGTGGATCGTGACAGCGAGTCAGGAAGGAAGAGTGAAATACATCGACCGTGGACTGTTGTCATTTTGTGTTTCCGAAGCCAAAAAGGGTGTTCGCGGCGCTGTTAGCCGCATTTTGTGTCTGCCTCCCTGTGCTACGACGCTGCCTGCCGTGGAGCAAAATCTATACTCGGTGCCGCACGGATGCGACTGCCTAGCATCTTGGAGGCGAGCCGCAATCCCCACCTGCATGTCAGCAAGTGCCTAGGTCGAGTAGAAGGGCTCGTCGTTGACGAAGCGCCGGATCATGTCGAGCGCGGCCGCAGGCTGGTCCATAGGCACAAGGTGTCCGGCGTTGGTGACGACGACGTAGCTCATGTTGGCTGCCGACTTGGCCAGCCCGGCGACCTGGCCGTCGACAGTCCACGGGCGGCGCGGCGCCGCTCGGTACAGCGGGGTACCGGTCCAGGCGAGTCGGTCGATGATGCGCCCGACGCCCAGGTTGTTGCACACCGAGCCGTCCATGTTGCCCGCGTAGAAGAGGAACTTGTAGCTGTCGAGCAGGTCGCGGAACACGTCGATGGACACATCCAGCATCTCGTCGTCCAGCAGGTGGCGCACGAGCGGTGGCGCGCTGGGCGACGTGCCGTACGCTGAGCCGTCCACCGAGCGCCAGAGCGTGCCCGATGGCACGTTGAGCGCCGCGCGCACGGCGTCGCTGTTGAAATAGCTCGACAGACGCGCCGACATGTCGTCGAACACGTTGCCTGACTGGCGAATGTCGTACACGAACGGGTTGCCCGCGTTCTGGTAGATCTGGTGGGCGCAATCACAAACACAAGACGGATCAGCAGCGTCCAGGAGTCGTGCACCAACGTATGGGATGAAGCGGATACTGCACCTGGTCGAGCACGGACTGGCAGACCTGGAAGGCGTCGACGTGGCGCCCCTGACGGTGGAACTCCTCGCAGACGCTGATATCAGCGTTGGCCTGCTCGTACTGCTGCGAGTCGATGAGTCCGAGCGCGATGGCGAAGTCGGGCACAGACCGCGCCTGCAGCACGGGCCACATTTGTCCGTTGCCGATGGCGATGCCCTTGAGGTTGATGATGGCGTCGTCGTCCGACGCCTTCTTGAGCGCCAGCTCGGCATTGCGCTCGTGGATGTAGTGCGAGATGGACGATACGTACTTGCCCGCATACGACTCGCCGCAGATGAACATCGGGTTGTCCAGGTACTCTGGGTGGAGCGCAAAGAACCCCTGCATGGCGCGGTAGAGCTGCTCGGCCATCTCGTTCTGGTTGCTCACGTACCCGTTGTCGTCCCTCACACTCGAGTAGCCCGTGCCCACGGGCTGGTCGAAGAAGAGCAGGTGCGCGACCGAGGACCACGAGTGCGGGTTCGGCGTCAGCCGGCCCTCCTTCGTGAGTCGGTAGGGCCCCATCTCGGCCAGCAGCCCCGTCATGGACGACGCGCCTGGCCCGCCATTGAGCCACACAATCAGCGGCGTCACTTTGTTGTTCTTGGACGCGTCGCTGATCTCGAAGAACCAGTAGAAGAGCTGCCCCACCGCCACGTCGTTCACCGTCACCAGTCCGGCGTACTGTCAGGATGCAAATAAGAGCAGCGTCAGGGTCTCAGTTCCGAATAAGAAGCCCAGCAGCTACACTGCGAATAAGACGCCACGAGAGCAAGGGTTTTGACGATACTGTAGCTACTGTAGAAGCCTCACGCACCTGCTTCTCGAGGGGCGAGCCGAAGCCGGGGACGAAGGTCACGTGGTCCTTCTTGCTGGACGCGTCGACTGTCATGGCCTGGTCCACCATCATCGACGGCCCGCCCTCTGCTCCGTCTTGTGATGTCTGTGGAGTCGCTGGCGCGGCCGTCGCAGAGGTTGAAGCTGGCTTCAATTTTAAGGTTGAAGCTGGCGGCGGCAGCGCGACGTTGGCGATGTAGATGGCCATGGCGACCACGAGCGCGAGCACCGTGACGACGCGTAGGCGCTGCGGTGTCGCGACCGTGGACCAGGACGCGCGCCCGGCGGCGGTCGGCGCCTCGCGGTTCAGCGGCGTGCTCTCGTTCATGCCTTATTGTGGTGGTGGTGGGTCTTGAAGTATTCACAGATTCGCAGAGGGTTTTCACGCACACGACACGCACGGCAACGCACGATGGGGACGGCCGCGCGTTCCGTTTCCCCGCGGCACTCGGCGTGAGCTGCAGGCGGCCCGAGGAGGCGGCGGAAGGAAGCAGGCGAGGCGATCCGGCGCCCGGGTTTTCTGCTTGGGAATCTTTTTCTCGTGTGTGCAGCTCGCCTTCTTTATTGCTTTGTATGGACTTTGCGCGATCAAAAGAAAGAGCCGCGCGCAACATAGACGGTGGCGGATGCAAGCACCGTGATTTATCAGGTAAGTGCGATATATTGCACACGGCCATCAAGAACCTGCGAGAATGCATTCACTAAAGCACAGATTAACATCGTCTTTCGCGGGGTATTAGTTAGTAATGTTATTGTGATGACGTTCAGCGTGTCGTGCAGGTTCAAGCAAGCATCACTGCGTATACTGGCGTATAGCAGTGGGTAGAGATATACACTTTTGGTCCACTGTGAGCGGTATACACTCGAACTCGCTCCATCAAAGCTTCTATTTATTCTGTTCGACAGGGTCATGCCGTATCATGGGACCTCGTCTACCTAATACTTGATGTACAGCCACACAATTTGATTTACATCAGTTCGAGGCGGCGAGTTGCTGCGCAACGAGCGCGTCCAGCTCGCGGCTGCGCTTCTTGGCGACGGCCATGCACTGCTGCAGCGTCGCGGGCTCGACCGTCGACCCGCCGGCCTTGTGCACGCCGCAGAGCTGGCCCTCGCTCGTGTACGTGAGCGTGAACGCGGCCGACGCCTCGAGCTCCTCGTCGCTGGTCGGGTCGATCAGGATGGAGCCGTGCACCAGCGCGAACGACGTGCTGAACGCCGAGCGCTGCAGGCGGAGCGCCGTCGACTCGCCCTCTACGTTGTCGTTGTGGTTCATGCAGAACAACACAATTGGTGAGTCACTCGCTGATGACAGCCAAACAATGATCCCAAGCAACTGGTGGACGAACGTACCCGGCTGGATCGAAACGACGTGGTCGGCGTCGCTGATGGACACTGCGGGCAGTCGGAGGCTCTTGAGCGCGGCCATGACGGCGGTCAGCGCGGCGTCCGCGACGTTTCCGTCGTGGTCCGCGCAGTACACGTCCACCATGAGCTTCCAGGCCGACTTGCCCTTTTCGATCGACAGGTCTTCCATCTCAACAATACGAGAGCTGCACGCAACACGCACCACCGCATTCAGTCAGCTCATGGTGCATGCATAAAGGGAGCGGGGTCAAGGGCGCCAATCCCCAGGTACGACCTCAGTTGGAGCACATGACCTACCCGACAATGATACGCGTGAGCTGGCTGCCGATGCTCTGCGCCTCCTCCGACGGACGGCCCAGCGCAAAACGCGTTGAGCACAGCGGCGTCAGGTGCACTTGAATGGCTGCACGGTCATCCCACCACGCCACGTTAACCTCATCGAATCCGACACAACCAACCAGCATGCAATCAGGACAAACAGCAACGAACTTACCGACTTCGCCCTGGTCGGGCGTCGCGACCGCCGGGATGCCAACGGCGAGCTTGACCGCGGCGATCACAGACGTGCTGCCCGTCTTGACGAGGCTCGAGCTCGCGGCCGAGTGGATCACGCCCGTTTGGATCTGCACGGCGCGCGCCACCGTCGTCGCGCGCGAGTCCGGTCGCACGCCGCGCGCCAGGCACGTTTTCATATACTCTCCCGGGAACAGCTTGCGGTACATGTCGGCCGTGAATGACAGCGCCGCCACGCGCTCCTTGCTGCTGCCGCCAGTCCGCGCCATCACGTCCCTCTGTCCAACACTTCTTGGTAGTGTAAATGCCACTTGCAAGTGCCGCCAGCCACCGCCACTTCATACTGCTACTTTTGTCGTGCAGGTGGTCCACACAACAATTATATTGTCTATATCTATTTATTTGTGCTTAAATTAGTTGTAAAGAACGAATTCAATTAAATACGAAATAGAGTTTTGGCGCGCGCTTTTCCCGCCCTTTGTGGCGCATCAGTTCGCAAGCCGCCGGCCTTGGACCAAGAAGAAAGGGCGTGCGTCTCTCGCTCTCTCTCTTTGCAGCCGCCAGGCTCATACACATACGCACCCAGGGACGCAGGACTGATGAACGCCGCCGGGCCCCCGCGCGCCCCGTTCCGCCGGCGCACGCGCGCGGTTGCGCGGCTCGAGCTGGACGAGATGAGCCGCAAGCGCCAGCGCATCGCGTCCGCCAAGGCTGCCAAGGAGGCGGCACTGCAGGCGACCAACGAAGCGACGGCTTCCGCCGACGAGGAACCCCGCAGCCGCCAACAGGCGCCGTCCTCTCCGCCCCCTCGTCGCACGACACACGAAGAAAAGCGGAGGGTGAAGGAGGAGGAGATGCTACCACCTGCGCCGCCGTCAGCTGTCGCGACGCGCACGCGTGCAGGCCGCGGGATGAAGCGGCGGCAGCCACCGGCGTCCGCGGACTTCTCGTGGGCGTCGCACTCGTCGCCGCCGCCGGTACCGACGCGGCGCGCGACGAGCACACCCATCAAGATCGGCGCTGCGTTCGGCGACAACCTCCCGATCGAGACGACGCCGACCAAGGCGCCCCGAACGCCGAGCTTGATGACGCGCATGGAGCCTACGCCCGAGAAGAACGCTGTGCCGACACCGCCAGACGCCGACGACGAGCTGGACGACGCGGCGCGCGCGAGCAGGAAGGCGGTCGCTCGGGGAATCGCGCAGAGCGGGTCCTCGTCCGCCGCGCGCAAGCGCATGATCTCCTTCTCGCCTGAGCGGTCGCCGCGCCCCGAGAACCGCGCGCTGGCGCTCAAGAAGCTCGAGAAGAACCTCAAGACCAACGAGAAGCTTCAGATGCGGCTGGAGGGCACGCCAGTCAAGACACCGATCCGGGCCAACGGCCGCTTCCTCACGAGCCCGTCGCCCGCGTCCGTCAATGTCCGGAGGTCCATGAGCATGATGTCGCCCACGACAGTCGCGTCGCAGGTGTCTAGCAGGCGGACGAGCCCCGCCAAGAGCCCTGGCACGGCCGCCTCCACTTCCATGCCGATCAGTCAGACGGTCGAGCTTACCTATGAGCCGCTGTCGCAGCAGCAGCAGCAGGAGCAGGAGCAGGACAAGGAAAATGTCGACGCTCTGATGGCGGAGCACGAGGCTATCACAGCGGAGAAGGACGAGAAGGACGATACCATTGCCAGAGAATCGCAACAGCAGTTGCATGAACAGGGCCAAGTTGCTGACGGGATGCCCGCGAGCCAGACGGACAAGGCGTCTGCGGAGGTGGCTCTTTCCCAGGAATTAGTTGACCGCAGCGTCGCTGCCAGCGGCACTCGTGACGCTCTTCACGACAGCGTCGACGCCAAGAGCGCCTCAAATTACAACCAACGACTGCCAGCGGCTGAACACGAGCTTCAGATGAGCCAGAGCGAGCCGATCGAAGCAACAACCGCCTCAACTGCTGCAGCAACAGCGACAGCAAGAAGCGTGGCCTGGGCAGAGAATGCTGACGCGTTCACGAGCACTTCCGTGATTGAGGACGTCGGGTTATTCAACTGCGAGACGGACGTTGAGTACACCGGCGGCGTCTACGGCGAAGGCACCGACGGCAAAGTGTGCGCCGCCGTGATCGGCGGGCAGAAGGTTGCCCTCAAGCGCGCTAAGTCCCACGAGGGCTTCCCCGAGGAAGAGGCCAAGCGCCGGAGCGCCGTCGAGCTCCACTACCTGCGCAAGGTGCGGCACATGAAGGGTTTCCTACAGTGCCTCGGGCTCTGCGACGGTATTGAGCACACGTGTATCGCTCTTGAGGTCATGGACTGCAAGCTCAGCGACTACCTGCGCAACTATGGAACCGTGTCAACCATGCTGACGGAGATGTCGACCATGTCGGCGGCGTCGATTACTGCAATGGCGGCTGCAGGAGCTAGTGCCCCTAGCACTAGTGGCAAGAAGCGGCGCCGCTTCACTCTGTCGATCGAGGACACACGCGCGATGCTGCGCCAGATCTGCCTGCCCATGATCACGCTGCACGACCACGTGAACGTGGCCCACGGCGACTTGGCGTGCCGCAACATTCTGCTGCGCACGCCGCCGAAGGGTTACGAGAAGAGCTTCGCGCCGGAGGTCAAGCTGTCGGACTTTGGCCGCATCAAGCTCCCGTCCAGTGAGCCCAAGATCCTGGAGAAGGGCTTCAGCTTCTTCAAGAACTGCGACGTCGGGTCCTTCGGCCGCGAGATCCTGTACCGCCTTCTCGTGGGCGAGATCGTGCCGCCCAACTGCCTCGAGACGCGCAGCCTGCACAAGCATCTGACGGACGTGGTCGTGACGAGCGTGCCCGACGCCGCCAAGCAGCGGCTCGGCCCGTTCTACCGCCTGTTCGTGCGCTGCACCGGGTGGGGCGTGCGTCCCACCTTCCGCGAGATCTTCGACCACCTGGACGACCTCGAGTACTTCGAGATGTCCGACAACGGCCTCTTCCCGCTCAAGCCTAGCGGTAGCTCCTCGACCTCGTCTGCCTCATCATTCCAACCCGCGAATGACGCGCCCACAGCGGCCGCGCCGGGGTTCACGTCTCCCGTGGCGGTCGGCCGCTTGTCGTCCAGCGGGTCGAAGATGTACAAGGGCGCGGGGCTGGAGACGACGCCCCACGGCGCGCGTCACGGCGGCGCCGCCAAGACGGTCAACTGGCTCAAGACCCGCTCCGTGCGTGTGGGCTCGGGGGCGCCGCCGGCGCAGGTGCTCACGCCGAGCACGGGCCGCCAGCAGCTACTGCTGCACAAGAAGAAGAAGACGCCACCGTCCGCCACGGGCACCTCGCGCCGCGCGCTGCAGATCGTCAACCAGATCCGCTCCATGGGCGCCGACGGCGGCGACAAGAAGAGCCGCAAGTCCATGTGAGGCGCTGCCACTAGCGACGCCATCATGATCGGGAGGCTATAATCGCACGTTAAATCCGCGGAAATACAAATAATTTCCCAAATTTCTTCCACGATGTCACGTATTTGTATGCTTAACTTCTAATTATAGTTAATACATTATGATTTAAACATTCACGGTACTCCCAAAGATCGTCAAGACCCGAAAGGTCGCGCCTCTTGGTTCCAAGGGAGGATCTAGTGCTGGAATGGGAGGAAGACGCGCCTGCAAGTCTCGCCACAACCGCATCCGACCCGCAGCAGCCAGAGGATCATGTCGGTGGACGGCGGCATGGGGCTGGCGCTGCGCGGGCCGCTGGCGTCGCTGGCGTTCCCGTCGCGGCCGCCGCTCGAGCCGCTGGCTGCGGGCGAGTGCGCGCTCTTCTCGGGTGCCGAGACATACGCCGTGCAGGTGCTGCTGGGCGCCGTGGCCATGGGCACGCTGTGGTACAAGCGGCACGTGGAGCGGCCCAAGCGCACGCTGCGCGTGTGGCTGCTGGACGTAAGCAAGCAGGCGCTGGGCGCCGCGCTGGCGCACATGCTCAACCTGGGCGCGGCGCTGCAGCTGCCGCCTGTGGCGGACGAGTGCGTCTGGTACTTCCTCAACTTCATGAGCGACTGCACGCTGGGCATGGCCGTCAGCCTCGCCTTCCTGCGCCTGCAGCAGGAGCTCGCCTTCTCACTCAACTGGGTCTCCATCCAGCAGACTGGCGAGTACGGCAACCCGCCCTCCTACCGGTGCGTCACTCCAATCGATCCTTACGACACAGTGAACAGTGACTGATCTGTACCATTTTGAATGATCTTTCGGCAGCACCTGGGCGCTGCAGCTCGTCGCATGGCTGCTCATCATCGTGCTGTCCAAGGCCATCGTGCTGTCCGTGCTAATCGCGGGTGCCACGCCGCTCGGGCGCTTCGGCAGCCTGCTGTTCGCGCCGCTGCGCGGCTACCCGCTGGCCGAGCTGCTGCTCGTCATGGTTGTCTGCCCGACCTTCCTCAACATCGTGCAGTTCTGGGTGCAGGACTCGTTCCTCAAGCGCGACGTCAGCATCCTGCCGCCGGCCTACGCACGCTTCCGCCACAGCTTCGAGGACTCGCTACAGACCAAGCTCCTCGTCAACGAGTAGCGTGTACCAATACAAAAGAGCACTGTCCATCTTGTTACGGTCTTTCCATTAGCTTGACTACCGCCTGGACTCTCTGATCGACCGGTGAAAACCTGATCCAAAATACATTAAAGCCGAGCGCCTGCCTACCCGGAGCCAGACGTCGACGCGCTCTCCGACTCGGACGGAGCGTCGTACGGGAAGCACGGAAACTGCTGCAGGTTCTCCATGTCGTTCAGCGCCGTCATGCCCGCCAAAAAGTCTTCATTGGAGGACAGCCAGTCGTCGTTCAGGATGCCCTCCGTGTACGTGCCGGCCTTGTCCGCTGGGTTGAACTGGTATGCACTCTCCGGGTTCAACGACCAAACGAACCCTCCGGCCCACCCGGGCTGCTTGATGATCTCCAGCGTGAAGTCCGTGCATCGCTGCGTCGTCTTCATCGGGTGCTCGTCCTTGGCGTAGAGTCCCCCAAACTCTCCGAGCAGCAGCGCAGCGCCCGTCTCGCTCGCCAGGAAGCCGAACATGTCGTCCATCGTCACCTTGATCCGGTGGCGAAGCGCGTCGTCGTCCAGCTCGACGTAGTCC
>JAASGW010000876.1:0-10494 GCA_023334395.1 Phytopythium sindhum | reverse complement strand
TTCAATTCAGTTGCAAATTTTCCGCGTTCAACTTAAGTCTCCTCTTCCTCCTTCCCTCCAATTCGGAAAGTCAAGTCTTCCTCCAAGCGCAAGCGTGCGTGCTGTGTTTTGGGAACTGTCGTGGACAGCGCCCCATTACAGCCGGCGGTACAGTACCAACGCGAGACTCGCACGCTGGACGGGTTGATTGTTGCGGTGCAGGATGCTTTTCGGAGTATCGCTGCAGATACCATTAACAAGTCGTTCCTCACGCTACAAAAGGTCATGAGCAACGTCATAGAGTATTAAGGCAGCAACGATTTCCAGTTCCCTCGCGTCCGTAAGCTCCACTACAACAACGGCCAAGCGCCGTACACACTGTTGGTGTCAAGTGAGCTTGTGCAGCGTGGATTCGATTCACTTGCAGCGACGAACTAAAACAATTTCTGCACTTTACAATTGCATGTCCTAAAAATGTGTCTATCCTGATTGGCCAAAATTGTTTGTTAAATAAAAAGTATGATATATCTCAAGTTAAACGACGGAAAAATCTCAGAAAGGTTTGCGCGCATTTCCTTCATGTTAATGCGCTAATTCGTGCAAAACCGCACGAGCGCATAGACCTCGATAAGACGTCTCTGCTCGTAATGTTTTTAATAAAATTGCTAATCTTCATGAGAATTGCGAAATGCAACTTTTTACCTCCCAAAACAGATCGTACAAATGGCTGATTTGGGAAGCAGTTCGGCGCGTTATTATCTTGGAGATTTTTGATGTTGACGGGCGTATCGTAAGAAGCACGGTTGTCAAGTCAGATTTGATATACGTGAACTCGTCTTTTTCTTATGTCAAAATTTGCGGAATGTTCGTATCCTTGCGGAACAGAGAAGTAAGGGTCTTGGTCTCGGCAGGCCCTCAAAAAGCCACTAGCTTCTCCCGCTGGGTCCACCAGTCGTAGACCGTCCCCGGTGGAACGCCCAGTACCTTCGCGACGCTGGCCACGGCGCCAGTGACGTACGCGGCGCTGGCCCCTGGGTCTGTCGATGCTGCGCGGCTGGTCGCCTCGCCGCAGATACGCGCGACGTTCGCGACTGCTTCTCGCT
Source organism: Phytopythium sindhum (assembly GCA_023334395.1). Classification (NCBI taxonomy): domain Eukaryota; phylum Oomycota; class Peronosporomycetes; order Pythiales; family Pythiaceae; genus Phytopythium; species Phytopythium sindhum. Next base: position 9,412 of record JAASGW010000876.1, on the reverse strand, counting down.
TGAGCTAAATACTGTAGAACCGCTGCTTTCTCCCTATTCACGCTCGTGAAAATGAACAGAAAAATGAAGGCCGAGCAGCGGCAAATAAGCTTCCGGACGCCTTGGAAATGCTGGTTGCCACTCATTTTATTTCTGTACGTGATTGGTTAAAATTCATTTATTGGACGCAAACTATTGGTTAATAAAATAATGTTCTTAACTATGAGAGCTCAATGTACAACTCTTTTCCCGGGTTTTTGTTTCACCCAGCTTTTCCGTCGTTGTGTGTAAACAACAACACCGAGCTGTGCGGTTTCTGCCAGGGAATCGGACAAGCCTTTTCGCCACAGAGTAAGAGCGCTCGGCATTTGTCGAGTCCGTGTGGACTGGACCAACGGCCAGCCAGCGTTAGGGTTAAAGTTACGGCTTTCTAATCCCCAGCTCTTTTTTATGGTTTACGCCACCGGAACTTTGTTTTGGCATATTTGAACTGTAATTTTTGAGCGAATCACCTGGATTCCGGGCTTTACACTCGCTTTTGTAATAATTAGGGTATTCACGAGTGCATTTCATTAGTACGCGTCCATTACGTGGCCAATCATTTGTTCTCGATTTCCTGAGAGATGGTGAGTGATTATGCCAGCATTACGTTTTCGTCTCCTCTGTGTGATGCAGACGCAGCGTCATGACACAGTCATGACAACTGGAGAGAGAGAGAGAGGGAGCTCGTTGGTCTGGTCCTCGTGCCGTTGTCGCGGTCGGAGAGTCCCCAAGGAGCTCACTCGCCAAGTTTACACCAGTCCATGCTCTCCAACGCCAACATGTCGGGACTGTTCGTCGCGCCACCTGCGTTCGCCATCGCCGTTTCGACTGCTCGTTTCTGTGAGTCTCCGGCACCTGACACGCTTGGCGTCGACGACCTCGATCTGCTGACCCAGCTCTTCGAGCCGGCCGAGCCGGCCGACTACTCGGTCGCCTTCCCGAGCGGCAACACACCCTCGAAGCCACCCACACCCAAGCGCGAACTACGATCCACTTCAGCATCCGAGCCGAGCCCCAAGCGCCTTCGCGTGTCCTCCTCCACCTACAGCAAGATCAACAAGACCAAGTCACAGAGCCAGCGGCAGAAGGAGGAGATGGTGCTGCTGAGGCAGCAAATCGAAGAGCTGAGCACCCAGCTGGGAAGCCTGCAGGAGTGGAAGCGTCAGCGAGCGACGGACGAGACGGGTGCGGTTGACTCTGAGATCGGCTCGACGGACCAGGATCACTGGTCCTCGTTGAGTGCCATCACCACTACCTCGACCACGGTGGCGACTCGGTCTGTCGGTGGCTCCAAGCAGTTGTGGCGGCGCATTGCGAAGCGCCAGCTCGCCGAGCTCAAGAGCGTCGAGGAGGAGAACGCGTCGCTGCGCGACGAAGTGGCCAAGCAGTGGAAGCAAATGAAGAGTCTGCAGCGGTCCGTCATCACCGCGCAAATGGACCAGCTTCGGCAGATGAACCAACACAAGCAGGGGGACGAGTTGGGCGCTATGTTGAACTCGGCTTAGATATGTGGTATTTTCATTAGGTCGCTTGCGCTGGCGAGTGCCGTCTACACGAGAAGTGTTAGGTATCCCGGGTCGTGTGACCCCTACATTTCGTATTTATTGTTGCTATTAGTAGAGTTTGTGAACGTAAATCCTTTCGTGACTTCAGTGAGCATTGTCTGTGGTGTCTGCAGCAGTGGCAATTCGGGCGACGAATCTCCAACAATGCGTGGACCGAGGCTTGACATGCCATCCACCAAGAAAAGCTGCCGTCACAGCACTGTGGGTTTTTGAGGGCTCGTGTCGCTTGGCGACAACGAATACGAAGCCACTTCGTCACTGCAGCAGTACGGCATTTTGAAGCACTCCGCAAAATTCTACAGTGCTCGCAACCGTGGAGCGTGTGACCCCCGAGTTGATTGTTTAGGTGCACTTTCCTGCCACGATAGCGCACACGCATGCTAACTCCTGCGTGGGATAAGGACCTTCAGAGTCGATGACGGTACGGAACGCTCTATCCTGAGCTGATCGCGAGCGCTTCAAGGAAAGGGAGGTCACGAGCAGTCCTCTGTATGTGGCCGCTGAACACTAATCACGGCATGAATGAGTGGCGATTCCGCTTCACACGGCGCAAGGACGCCGCCGAATTCACGCTCCATGCCGCCTAAATGAACTGCTACACCTTGTCCTCACGGGAACAGCAGAATGCAACCGCGCCGAAGCCACATGAATCGGAAAGGCGGCTCGGACCTGCACGATGATCACGGTAACGAGCACCATCAGGAGACCACGATCATGCTACAAGTATTCGAAAATGCACATTACTGTGCTGGTGAGCAGATGATCTGGTCGCCGCAGATGTCAGTGGCGTACGGCGTCCTCTGTGGCTGGTCCACTGTACAGCGCGTTGACCATTCGCACGTTCACTTAACCTCTGTGGGACGTATTACGGCTTTGGATTCGCGACCACCGTCAACCGTATGAAACACGCAGCTGGAGGTGTGAAGCGTGTCCTCCAAAGAGCGTTAAACGCCCGTTCTCTCGTCGGATCCTGCGACTTGTACCCTCCGTAGTCAGTGGCAAAGTTCCCTTCAGACACTCAAAACATGTCTGTCAGCGACGCAGACTCGAAGACTCTCTTATCTCACGAGGCCATTATCGACGCGCCGCTTCCATTCGACTACCCGGTCAAATTCATCGCAGCCCTTGACTGGGAGCTGTCGGGCGACTGCCATTTCCAAGTTGACTTGCCGTCCTCGTGCTCGATCCTCGCCGGCGACCTCAACCTGCTGAGCCAGCTCTTCACCGACTCAGCCGACTTCGTTGAGCCAGCCACACCGCTGACGACCGTCGCGATCAAGCGCGAGCGATGCGACCTGTATTCATCAACACTACTCCAGCGAAAGCAGAAGATACTTTGAGTGTCAGCGGACGTTATATCCACCAAGAGCACGTCCCAGAGCCAGCGGCAGAAGAGGGAGATTGCCTCGCTGAAGCAGGAGGTCGCGAACCTGGAGGCGCATTTAGCTGCGCTGCAAAATCGGCAAACAATCGACACCGATTCGTCTACGAGCGACCAGGGACGACATCCCGACAGAAAATCACCGCGGTGGAAGCGTATAGCGCTGCGCAGACGGATTGAACGCCACAGCGCGGAGGCTGAGAATGCGGCGCTTCGGTATGAGATCGCGGTGCGGCGGGGGCTGGTGATTCATGTGACCTGGCCCATCGCCATCTACGTGAGCGGCAAATCGCGAGATACTGACAAGAACGATGCCGCGATTTGCTCTCCATTTATTTTATGTATTCTCAATACAGTTTACTCAGGGTCATGAGCGTTAGCTGTATGAGCGGGGATCGTTCGTACCTCTCTGGGCGCACACGCATCTTGACGCGTGCTCATCTGCTGCCCAGAAGCGACGACTCGTGGATCATATTGCTGTAGAAAACTGAATCGTCGAGCCTGCAGCCGTCGCTGACGCGACTTGAAGCGTGCAGCGACAAGCATTACCAGTGAATGATTTGTGCGGAGGGGACGTCGTGTTGACGACTCACACACTGGTGTATGCGTGCACAGTGCCACCGCAATCGGTGGCTGCGTCCTATTCTCAGATGCGCGTGCTCTTACAAACGGAAGTGAAATAGAGCGGTCGGTCGTGCAATTCTGGTGTCTGCCTCGCCTCATGAGGTGCAATCAACAACACTGTGCTAGGCGCGTGGACTGACGGCAATGCCGATGGGAAATAGGCGATGAAGTGTTAAACACGGCGCCATCAAAAGCTTTCAGCGGTGGTTCAATCAAGATTAGAGCAGGCGATTTGAAATGGACAGTTTTTTACTGAAGTTGCACAGCACATTGTATCCTTGCTGACGAGGCATCACGCATCGTCAGCTGGCTTCGTTGCGTTGTACTGGAGTAGAGTGCACCTCACCCAGATGGACTCGATCGATGATTGCGGGAGCCCTCTCGCTCGAGACAGAGACGACACGCTGATGGCGTCCAAGCCATCGACTCACCACCACAACTGCGCGTCAGAGACCATCAAAACGGTATTGAGAGTTCAGTAGGTCATTAGCGAACTCAGTTAATATTTGTGCTCACTGGTCTAAAGGGTTAGCCACGGTTAGCCCCCAGCTCGAGTGGAAATACCGCCATGGGCCTCTCATTTATCCATTTCCTCCGAAATGAACACCTCAACGAAGAGCAGAGAAGTACACGAAGAGCACTTCCACTCGCTCGAGGCTCTGTTCGATCCCAGACTGCCCACAACAGTGACCGCCGAGCATTTGTGTAGTAATCCCCCACTTGACTTGCTGCTGTCCATTGCAGAAGGCACCGACGACCTCAACCTGCTCGGCGAATTGCTCAGTTTCGTCGAACCCGTTGTCGACAACCAGGATCAGTCAACATTCGATGTTGCTGCCGAGACGGAGCAATGCGCCGTCTGCTCTTCGAGGATGTTCGAGCGCAACCGGAAGCGGCACCGGGTCTTCATTGATGCAGCGGCAAGCAAGAGCAAGTCGCAGAGTCAGCGACAAAGAGAAGAGATCGCGCGGCTCAAGCAGGAGATGAACGACCTGGACACCAAGTTGGCGGTACTCAGGCAACGGCGGGCTCGTTCGGTACCCGCCGATGGGGAACAACCGTCTAGCAGCACACTCGATACATCGACATCGGCGGACGGAGGATCGATACCCAAGACCGGTCACGTGAAGCAATCGTGGGAGCAGGCGGCGAAGCGTAGACGGTCTGAGCGGAACAGCGCCGAGGTGGAAAACTCGAGCCTGCGCGATGAGGTTGAACAGCAGTGGAAAACGCTGCGAGCGCTAGTGACGTCATTCATTCAGTAAACTGTGCCGTACCGTTGTGCTTCGTGGATTAGTCTTTCCAGTTACGTATCCCTTGCTACGCTACCTGTCTGAACTACGGAGCACCGAACTACCACAAAGCAGACGCAGTCACTCTTTGAGGAACGGCTCGACATGTATTACATGTCGAGCCGTTCCTCAAACATACTGTGAAATCAATTGAATGCGTTTCGGTTCTCTCTCTCACGGAGCACCAAGCCAGTGCTGTATTGTTCGCTACAGCCTGCACTGACTTGCGAAAGCCTAAACCGGAGCCGACGGTGCTGCTGAGAAGAGCACAAACAATTCGTCGTGATTGTTCTAGCGGCTAAAGTGTGATGCGCCAAATGCTTATGAACGAATATCGGCAGTGCACAATTGCAAATTTGCATTCCATTTCGAAGCGGTTTGACCCTCGACACAGTGGGCGACGGGAGTAATCAGCACGACATTATGGTTTGAGCCAGTCATCCGCATATATCCAATCGCGGCTTCAGTGTGGTCACACTGTGGCCCTGCAGGGATCCTTACTGGGGATTCCTTACTGAGGATACCTGAGGGTACAGTAATGAATGTACCCAGTAGAGTAACCCTGTAAATTTATGTAAAGTGCGAATGATTGTGTGGGTTGCGTCCGACGCTCCGATTGCTCCAATTGTCTCGCTGTGCAATCATGATTGCGGCCCGGATCAGGCGTATTCCTGGCCCGTCGTGATTATGCTTACGTTTGCGGCCAGGTCGTCTGTTGACCATAGGCAAAAAGCATCCGTAATCGACGTTTTAAGCGTTGTCATCACCAATATTTCCTGATTTCAGGATAGTGGTGAACCTCGAGCTCTCAATTAAGTTAAATTATGTGGTTCTTGCTTACCCAGAATAGTAGCAGATCGAGTAGCCCATAGGTCGTGCCAGTACACAATGGAGCTTAGACAAAGTGATCACAGTGAATACATGATCTAACTAAAGTATTTCAGGATGTGGACGCCTACAAAGGATGCTGTTGAAGGATTCCAGTGTCGAGAGCGAAGTATACTTCGCGGTGACGGCGGCTTCACACCATTCAGTAAACCTAGACGAGAGATAACGGTACGATACTCTTTGCATCGTGTAACCGCCGTGACAACCGAACCGCCATTGATTGTCTGTGGGACCATCCAATCATGTTTACGTATCAGTTGTCACAGGTCGCTGTTCCCATCAAAATCTATAACTATGTCAAACGACGCCACGCTATTATTAGTTATGAGAGGCCTAAACCCCGAGGGGACCCCTTTTCGCTCTGCCTAGCGTCATTGTCCAGCAACAGCGTGATTACACTTGCATAATGTATACGCTTTCCCTCCCCTGTCCCTGTTTTCGTTTTTATTTTCAAAATCACTTGTGTTCACTATCGATCATTTCTTTTTTCCTTTGCTTTGGCTGCCCCCAAAGTTTGATTTCCTCCAACGCGTGATTATCCTCGGCCCCGCTCTAAAACCGTTGGCGTCAACATTCGCCAACAAGACGCGCCCAACACCAACATCCGCCAGGTTTCTCGCGCCGCCCCCCTCTCGGCATACTTTGTTCAAGTCTTTTAGGGTTTAGCGCTCCTACACAACATGGCGGCGTCGACGTCGCTCCTGGCGGCAGAAAGCAACTCGACAGCCGACGAGCACAAGCGCGCGCCGCCCAGCATGAGCTCCGCGTCCGCGACCGTGATCCCGCCGCTGCGGCTGCGCCCCACGGCCTCGCTACACGGCCTCCGCGCGTCTGCCGTATCCCCATCGCAGCACAGCTCTTCCTCTTTCACGACGGACGAGGAGGACGCCGAGCGCCGCAACGCCACCGCGCTCACCATCGTCGAGCTGCTCGCGCGCGCAGGCAACTACCAGGACGCGCAGGAACAGGACCAGAAGCACCCGCAGAACCGGAAACAGAGCCCGCTCAAGTCCGAGACGCTGCGGTCACCGCCGACGCCGCTCATGGTCGCGCCCCGGCCCGTGCTACCCTCCCTGCCCAAGATGAAGGTCGCGCCCGCTCCCACGCCCTCCGCAGAGCACGCGTGGTTCCTGGCGGCGCCCAACTCGTTCTTTGGCATGATGGCCGCGCACTCGGTGGCCGACAAGATGTCGGGCACGCCCGTTGCCCCCGTACAGCCAGTCGCCGCCCCGGCTGCTCAGCCCGCCACCGTCAACAATTCGAGGAAGCGGCAGAAGGACGAGCTGACGCGGCTCCGCGCGCAGGTGCAGGAGCTACAGCGCGAGCTGGAGCACGTGCGGGGCCGCCTACCACACAAGCAGCCGCTGATGCGATATTCCACCGCCTCCAATGGCTCGACAAGCTCGGCTTCCACCTCAAACAATGCTTCGTCCCCTACTGCAAATGCCGGGGCGGCCAGTTCGCCTGGAGTGGGGAGCGTGCCGGTGTGGGAGCGCATGGCGCAGCACCAGAAGGAGGAGAAGAGCAAGGCGGAGATGGAGAACCTGCGGCTCAAGGGTCTCATCCAGGAACAGGTCAAGATCTCTAGGGGCCTCGAGAAGCTGCTGAAGAAGCGTTGCAAGAATATGGTGAGTGCTTCATCGAGTAACTCATTGAGAGTACGATGTAGAGACCGAGCGACTAACTGATATCTCACCACGTCCTCTTCCAGGCTGAGAACCCGTTCCCAGACAAAAAACGCCGGGTGTGTGACTTCAGTGAGACGGCGCTGTTCGACTCTTTGCTCATCAGCATTGATGCCCGCTTGCACGAACTCGAAGCCGTGTTTGAGAAGAGTGGGCTGGCACAAGACAAGCGCGAGCTGCAGGAGACGCAGATGATCCTGGACGAGCGCCGCGGGCCGGTCATGGAGGTCAAGGACGCCAAGATCTTACCGTTCGATGTAGCCATGTGCAGCTCCGCGCTCTGGAAGTGTTTTGAGTTGGAAGCGGTTAACGACAAGTCCGAGCTGGACCCGTCACCGCACTCGTCACCTGTCAAGAAGATGCAGCTGCAGCCGCCAGCCAACACCATCTACATCAAGGGCACCCTTCCGCTTCATCAAAACCGCGCTCCTGACGCCGAGCTGGAGATCCGCGGGGTCATGAAGCGGTTCGTGGACCGTGACAGCCGCCGCGTGGTGTTCCTGTGGGAGTCGGTCATCGAGTGTCCGAGTAAGCTGCTCAACTACGCGGCCAAGGATGCCGAGGTGCGGGACTATGGCTGGGGCGTGCTTGAGCCGGTCCCCGGCTCCGTCCCAGGCGACAACTCGACCATCGTGCAGCTCTGCTCGTACATCGCGCCGCGCGTGGGCGGTGGCAGCCTCGCAGAGGAGTGCCGGCAGCACGTACACAGCCTCGCCGACCTCGTGGTGCCGAGCTTCCGGAACGTGTGGGGCAAGCGCCAGCGGGTGCTCGAGAATCTGCTCATGGACTCGGCAATAAGCGGCCGGGACAGCGGCACGAGTGTCAGGACCAGCAGCAGCTCTGCTAGTGTGAAACAGGAGACCGTCAAGACCGAGATGACGCCCATGTGAGAGGCGCTAGACGGCGATAATACGGCGGAGAGTAAGCCGTCTTAGGTATTTTAGGTAAGCGCCACTTGTGATGATTTTGTATTGAGGGATGATGGAGAGTGGAGCACAGGGTGATTTAGGTACATTTTAGAAATACAGAATAGAATTTTGGCATCCCAAAACACAAAAAAATCGTATAAAGCGGACAACAAACGATTTTCACAAAATTGGTGTAAACAATCGTCAGTATACTGTCTCTCAATATCGTAAAGGAGTCCAAGAAAGAGGGTGTTTTCTAAGAAATCTTGGCCGAATTGGCATCATCATCGTCATGTAGGGGTTAGGGTCTCTCCGTCAATCGCTATGGTGCGCCTTGGGCTCCGCAGTACATTCGCTGCGCGCAATTCCGCTTCGAGACGCTGGCACAGCTGAAAGCGCTATGCAGCTCGAGCACGCGCTTGCCGGGCACGCGCGAAGCCCAGGAACGTCTGCCCAGTCCTTCATGGATTGGCTGCTCACATACGCCGATGAGGTAGGCGATGCACGCAATCCGAGCGGATTGCTGGCGTCAAGATCGGATAGCGAGGCACAAGGAGGGACCACAAGCAAGTACGCGAGCCTGCCGACTGGAGAGCGCGCGCTGTCATTCGTCTTTCCAGGATCATCAGCACCACAGGCAACTACACTTCTCAGAAGCAGCGATCAGGCACCCATACTCCATGAGGAAGCTCCGCGTCTGCTAAACGAGCGAGTTGACAAGGTCGGCACCACCAACGCATCGACTACACCAGCAGCACCCAAGTCGAACTCGTGGCAACGGAGAAAACGAGAGCTCAAGCAACTCCGAGACGAAGTGGCGTACCTCGAAGGTGAGCTCAAGGCGCGACGAGCATACGCTTCGGGTTCGTTTCCAGCTGTTCACAACAGCGAGGAACACCGCCGGCGACTCCAGAAACGACGGCAATACCTCAGCATCGCATGGAAGCTCGCAGCCGAGCGAGAAGAGCAGCTCAAGAGGGCTTCTATGGTCGAGAACGCGCGACTCAAGCAGCTCGTGGAGAGACACACAGAGCTATCACGAGCACTG
>JAASGW010000875.1:0-10566 GCA_023334395.1 Phytopythium sindhum | reverse complement strand
CGCTGGCAGGCGGGGCATTTTCCTTCATGGTCTGAAGCGATTGACTTGCAGTGCCGCATGTGGACGATCAGTGAGCGCTGGAACTGCGCCTCCGCTTGCTGCATTCGCGGTGTTATGAGCAGGTCAGCAGTGTGTCAACCCCATATTGAAGTGCAAAACGCCCCTTCTCTAAAAAACCTACCTCTTTTCAAAAAACCTTGCTAGCTGAGCCCAGGTTATCCACCAAAACGAGCGAAATCATTGGGGAGCGGGGTGGACCACACCAGAAATGCCTGACCGCCTAGCGGAGGGCCACCCACGGAACCGGTCAAAGCAAAGACACGCGCCCCCCTCGGCCGCCTCCTCCTCCCTTGAGGTTGCCGATCCCGCGCGCGGTGCGGTATCAGCCGGCAGCACATAGCTCAAGCGGCGACGGTGGCGGTGGGTCATTCGTCGGCAACCTCCGCAGCATGCTGACCATCGCGCTAGCGCCCCGCGCCGCGGGCATGGCGCGCGCGGCACGCTGCCGCTCGAGCGTCATCCGCGTGCTGTCGACGCACTCAACGGCCGAGGTGGCGGCCATCAACGGCACCAAAGCCGCGTCCACCGCCACGCTGGACGCCGTCGACGCGCCGCTGGCGGAGGCCACCACGCTCTCGCTCAAGGAGCGCGTGGACATCTACTCGCAGCTGTCCAAGGCGCGGCTGAGCGCGCTGGTCGTCATGACCTCTGGCGCCGGGTTCCTCATGGCGGGCGGACCCATCTCGTGGGGCACCTTCGCAGCCGCCACGGTGGGCACGTCGCTCGCCGCCGCGTCGGCCAACACCTTCAACCAGGCGTGGGAGATCGACCTGGACAAGAAGATGCAGCGCACGTGCCGCCGGCCGCTGCCCTCGGGCAAGATCACCCGTACGCATGCGCTCACCTTCGGTGCTGCCACGGCCACCGCTAGTACGGCCATCTTGGCGGCTGGGTGCAGCCCGCTTGTGGCTTCGCTGGGACTGTTCAACATCGGCCTGTACTCGCTGGTGTACACGCCGATGAAGACACGCAGCGAGTTCAACACGTGGGTCGGCTCGGTCGTCGGCGCGATCCCGCCTATCATGGGCTGGGCGGCCGCGACGGGCACCGTCATGGCGCCTGAGGCGGCGCTGCACGCGTACTTGATGTTCTGCTGGCAGATGCCGCACTTCTTCGCGCTCAGTTGGCGGTCGCGCAAGGACTACGCTCGCGGAGGGTACCAAATGGTGGCGGTCAACGACCCGACCGGCTCGCGGAGCGCAAACCTCGCGTTGCGCTACTCGCTGTACATGGCGCCCATCCCGATTGTGGCTGCGCTCACCGACGCCACGAGCTACATGTTCGCGGTTGAGGGCACGGTCGTGAATGCGTACGCCATCTACCTCGCACACAAGTTCTACCAGAACCCGACAAACGCGACGGCGCACAAGGTCTTCATGGCATCGCTTTGGTACCTCCCAGTCATCATGGGCTGCATGGTTCTGCACAGCCAGAACTGGCTGGACGAAGAGGAGCGCGAGGAGAAGAAGCACGCCAACCCGTGGCGCGAGGCCTTCCTCGGCGAGATCGAGAAGTTCGAGTCACACCCGGCCCTCGTGACGAGCGAGGAGAGTTCGGCCTCGGCGTGGCTTGTCGCCAAGGTCCGCAGCATCCGCCATGCCCTGAAGGAGGCGTGCATCCACGAGAACCTGTGGGGGGTCAAGGACGGGAAGCACAACGCAGATGAGAGCAGCCTGCTGTGCCCGGTCCACGTGGGTAACACGGCCGCCGAGACCCTGTCCATCACTGCTCAGGGGTCCTCGAAGGGCCTGTGAGGAGAAGAATGGCATGTTGCCCACGTGTAAAAGCAAAAAATGCAAAAAATGCAAAAAGCAGAAACCTCTCGTCGCCGCTCTGGATATAGATTGATGTGTTCGCTTCATGACTATTGCGGCTTGACCTCTTCCACGGATGATAGCGATCACCACTTGATGCCAAGCGGGTTCGACTGCTCCAGCTTTGGCACCGCGTGGTACTGCGTGTGCAGCACCTTCCTCGCCTGCTCTGAAAAGGGCTGGTCGCCGAAATAGGTCTCATACACGTACTTGCACGCTGGATTGTCAGTCGGCGAGCGCACTTCGAGCTCCTGGAACCGACTGGTGACGTTGGCGAGCAACTCCGACGCCAGCAGCGTGGTCTTTGGCTTGATCTGTCCGCCGCCGTTCAAGCACCCGCTTGGGCAAGCCATGAGCTCGACGTAGTGGTACGGGCACCGATTCCGCCGGATCTTGGTCATGATCGACTGGATATTCCGGAAGCCGTATGCGATCGCGAACTTGAGCACCTCCTTGCCATCCAACGTGAGGGCGACCTCGCGAAAGTCCGGGTTGCGTCCCACGACGTACTCGAGCGGCCCGTTGACGTCGATGCCGAAAAGCTCCTTCGCCGCAAAACGGAAAATGTGTTCGAGTTGTCCACCCGATGAGGCGTTCACGTTGCTGCCAAGGACGCGCTGGCCATCTTCTGAGATGCCGCTGAGCATGATCTCATCAGCCGTTAGCTGCGCCGGCTCGGCTGCCATGAAGTCAATGTTGAGCGAGTTCATCAGGTCGATCACCTCAGTCGTGGCAAGCACACAGTCGACGTCCTTGACTTGAGTGACCGCGTCGACAAAGTCCTTGCGAGACGCCTCCAGCTTCTTGTCGAAGCACGGCATCACTGCAACGTGGTAGACGTCTTTTGCTGGGATGCCATGCTCGCGACTGACAAAGTGCTTGACCAGCGATCCCGCGATCTGCTGAGGGGATTTCGTCGTATCAATGAACGGGATCGCATTGGGCTGGGTCTTCTCGGCGTAGCAGATCCAGCCGGGACACGCAGACGCGAGCATGGGCATCGCGGTCAGTGGGTTTTGCAGAGGGTTCTTGTCAGTGCTCGGCTCCAGGAACTGCGTCTCCGACGATGAGACCGCCACCGACGACGGCGGCCGCGCCCAGATCGTCTTCTGCTGGTTGCGATACCGGTGGATGAACTCTGCGCGCGACTCGAGCAGCGCGAAGTCTCCGCTGCACGTCGAGTCGATCACGAGGCTGACGCCAATGGAGCGGAAGACGGTCACGAGCTTGCGGTGCACCTCCGCCACCGGCAAGTTGAAGTGCGCCGCCAAGGAGGCTCGGGACTGCGGCGACAGCGTCACGACCACGCGATTGAACCTGCCGGAGCGCAGCACCTCGAGCAGTTCCTGGTAACTCTGCTGCGAGATGAGCACCGTCTCGGCGGAGGTCACGCAGCCGCTGCATGCCAGGCAGTCGTCGAGCGAGATGGTGGCCTTCTCCTGTGCAGTGGTGCGGATGATGTCAGGTCGCACGGTCTCCTTGATGGCCCAGTCCTCCGCCTCGATCTCCGTCTCCAGCGTGATCTTGGCGACGCCGGGCTTCGCGTCCGCGCCCGGCGCGTTGCTCGCGGACGTGAACAGCGGGTTCACGCACGCCTGCGACGGCGTAATGTAGTCATCGAGGTCGCCAAGGAACACGGACGCCTACAATCGCAACATACGCGCACACACGCTGTTAACACTGGCCAAGCGATGACTCCTGCAGCAACGAACGGGCATTTATCCGACCGCCTTACCATTATGGAGCAGCAAGAAGAATGAGCACCAAGATCTGAAGACACTTCGTCGCTCCAATAATAAGACAAACGCAACTACGCAATCAGGCTGGTGGGTTTAGGTCATGGGCGGGTCAAGTCGACTCCATTACGGGTCTAACCCGCAATTGAAGATATACACATCGAGTACGTATACCATCCGTATATTCTAATCCGGCACTCTGTATACTGCGCAACATTCCCTGTTCGCGATGTTTTACTTGGGGTGAGTATGCGGGGCTTTACGTTGGTAAAGTGCCATTTTCTGGAATATTGAGTTCAATATTTGCCAGTCGATGGTACTTTACAATTACTTACGGCAGGACAGGAGCACGCACCAGTCGACGACACCACGCAGCCGAAATACAAAAGGAAGCCCATGCGCCCTGGCAAAAAGAAGCAGTGTGCGTCGCTTTATCGGCCTTGGGTGCATTCCCCCACTCCATGACAAATACATCAGCGCCCGAACCAGAGAAAATATATCTGCGGGGGCCTCTGGGTTCGCCCAGGCGGAAGCTCGCGCTTTGGGGTTGGAAGTTGCACGCTTTGACGCAGAGCATCCCCAGAAGCGCACCCATCGCTCAAAACTTTCCACCCTTCCCGTCCTCTACGGCCAAACCAATTGCTAATTCCGTTAACTTAATCTGTAATCTATCGCTTTTTAGCACGACTTGGAACGTAATTCGTCGCTAGAGTAGGGACTTTTCCCACCCAGAACAGGGCAAAACACCCGCTTCAGGGTTGTCCCGTGGCCCTTCCCCTAGTATATAATATCCCGCGTAAAACAAGGGATGCCGCGGTCCCGAAACCTAGGAAAAACCCTCCCCCCACTGGCTCTCTCTCTCTTTCTGTCAGTTGTTTTCCATCTCATACATTTTGGGTAGAAAAGCCTCCATCGGCCTTTTCCGGGACGGCCAGACGAACAAGCGGCCAGGCGCGAGACAAAGGCACAACGACCTCGCGCGCGCGCTCTCGCTGACTCGCGGACTGGCACATCGACCGAAGGCGGGGACGGAAGGAAGGACGCAGGCGCGGCGGGCAAACCCGGGGCGTGTGCGTGCGCTTCATCGATCGCCTGATTCGCACAAGGCGCAGGGCGGCGGATACAGCAGCGGGAAAGGACAGCGCGGCGGGGGCGAAGGCAACCTGGCGGCGCAGGGCGCGGACGCGGGAGCTCGGCGGCGGCGCGCGGAGAATGGAATGATGCAGCGACCTGGCACTCGAGAGCAGGGGCCGGACGAACAGCCGCTGCATCGCGCGCCGCCGAGGAGAGGAGGCAGGCATGCGCGGCGAGTCGTGGTCGCAGGGCTTTTGATCGCGCTTGTGTCGTGCGCGATCGGGATGACGGCAGGTACGTCCCTATAGACGGCGTTCGCGATCGTTATGTGTGTGGGATGAGGTCTAACGCGTCGCTTGCTGGGGATTTCCAGGGACGATGACGGGCTTTCCCGAGTCGGTCACGTACAACTGCGAGTCAAACAAGTGCGTGTACGACGCATCGACCGCGGGCACGTATTCGGACGGGCTGTCATGCATGAAGGCGTGCGGAGACTCGGACATCCAGAGCGTGGACGAAGGAAGCCAACTCACGGACATCCCGAGCATGACGGTCGGGTCGTCCTTGAACGGCACGTGCACGAACTGCTCGTACGTGATCGACACGAATTGGAACTTCCCGCAGATGTTCGACGCGTACGACCTGACGGCCGAGTCGCTCGCTGCGGACACGTGCAACTTCACGTGCGAGGCGACCATCTCCATGCCGTCGCTGTGGTCGCTTATTGGCACGTCCTCGTCGTGCTACGTGGACTCGGAGTCCAATGTCGTGGACTGCTCGCGTGACGGGAACACGACAACTATGTCGATGGATGCGGCGGCGCTCGCGCAGCTGATGAACGTGCAGAACAGCTACTCCTTCATGGTGGACCATGTGACGACGCGCCTTGGCCCGGGCACGTTCTCGGAGGAGACAACCTTCTACTTAAAGTTCGACGGAACGGGCTGTCGCGCCTCGTCCAACGCATCGACCTCCCGACAGGTGTTCGACTTGGAGTTGACGTCCGACTCGTACGAGCTCATCGGGATGTTCGCAAACACGTCGATGACCGCGTCGAACTCGGAGATTTTGGGCTCCACGGACATCACGATGAGCTTTCGAAGCGGAGCAGTGTTGACAGCAGGCGCCTTCATCTTGCTTCGTGTTGCGTCGGATGTGGAGCCGCGCTTCGGAGAACTCATCACAAACGTGTCAGAAGCCACCATGCAGCTGAACAGCGATGGCGACGGAACCGCGGAGGAAGTGGACATGGATTTGTACGTCGGGTCTGCGAACATCTCGTTCACCATCCCTGACTCCTTCGAGGGGACGATCCAGAATGGCGATTTGATCAACATCACATTCTCGTCGTTCTCGAATCCGGCCAACTCATCTGTGGCGATTGAGAAGGGATACCTGTCAGCGTACCAAGGACTGGCGCCGGCTGTCGACAACACGGTGATCGCCTTCTACGAACTGACGGACGGTAAGCTCCTTCTGTCACGGGTTGGTGCGGGTTTCATCGCTGACGATGAGTTGTGTGTCTCTTTGTGTTCCTGAATGACAGCCAACCGGACGCTGAAAGCGGCAGGATTGGATATCGCGACCGTGGTCGTGTTTGGCGTGTGCTTCCTTATATCTCTAGTTATCATCCGCTGGGTAAGTGCTGCAAAGCTGATCGGACTATGTGATGATGCGTTGGCGTGCTGATTTGGCGATGTCTTGGTTGCTTGTAGCATGGTCTGCCGCTTACTGCCACAACAGTTTGGACGGATATGGTCGCCATCTCGGCCCTGTTCTCATTCGCGGCGGGCTGCGCCGGATACATCGTCTGGGTCATCCAACCGTCCAAGATGTATGTGTACTGGTACACTGCCCAGTTCTACTTCAACGCGGTGATGATCCTGTCGCTGAGCTTCCACTGGGCAACGGTGCTCTCGTTCAAGTGGTTTAAGAAGCTGAGTTTGAAGTCGCCGGCCGTCTTCGCCTACATTATCATCAATGTGTGCGTCTTGGTGGCGATCATCATCTTCTTGGCGACTTTGGAGACCGAGATGAAGTGCGTCTACGATCAGAAATCTCTCGAGTGCTCTTCCGCTTCGGAGTGCGCTGCCTCGGTCGCCGCAGAGGGTGCGATTGTGCGCCAGGCGGTTCAAGACTGCGATATGCAGCGATTCTACCTGACCTTCGGGGCAGGGCTGATCGTGTACACATTGATGCTGATGGTGCTCGGCTGCATGGTCATGAGCCGTGGCCGCACGCTGATGCTGAATGAAGACCCGTCAGACGCCCGCATCCGGAAGTCGCTCACGATTTTCTACGCCATCATCGCGACGACGTGCGTGCTCTACATTTCGGCACAAGTGATCTACATCGCGCAGTACGTGTCGACGGAAGACTCGACGACATCACTGTCAGACGTGGTCTGGTACATCTTCATTGTCTGGCTACCCCACAGCGTCCCGCCAATGCTGCTGCTGTTTCTCCAGTGGAACCCCAGCACAGAGACGTACCACCACGAAGAATCCGTGTCGATCGAGAACTCTTCGAAGGAAGACGTATTCAACTACACTCCACGGTCGTCGGGGTCGTCGTCGCACATGCCGTACTCGAAGATTCTGCGCGATCGCATCAGCATGGGAGAGACTCTGCTTCACAACGACGAACCAGGCAGTCGCCTGCGTTTGATTGTGCGGTTGAAACTTCCCGCGCAGTTTGATCGCGCGTGCTTCGTCTCGCTAGACTTCTACTCCTCAAAGGACGCTCTTCCTACGAGCGAGTCGCTGAACGCAATCTCGAGCATTGCCGCCTGGAAGTGCGTGGGGACCACGGAGCCCGTGGGGGTCACCGGCGAGACGGAGTCCGTGCTTAGCAGCGGCAACTCTCACTCGATCTTCCCGTTTGTGGCTGTGCTTGAGGTTCCCATGATCGGCCCAGCTTCGAACACCTTGCTGCGGTTCATGGTTCACGCAAGCACTCTTGGCAAGCGCGACACATCATCGCACTACTTGGATTCACGCTCGAGCTCAGGACGGGATACATCGACTGGAGCACCTCTGTCGTTCCAGATGACGATGTTCCACCCCGTGCTCGAGTTTGTGACTTCCGCGCAGGCTGTGCTGGACGCTGCGGCAAGTGGTCATTCTCTGAACGTCTACCCTTCAGATGACCACACGTGTGCGATCCTGGAGGAATTCCCGTCGCTGCAAAGCGAGATCAACAGTATCCTCAAGGGCAACGTCAAGAACGCGGAGCTGAGCGTGCAAACGGTTATGATGCCGGGCGAAATCGCGAACAAGGACGACCAGTCGTCGCACAAGAACATCGGCAACATCATCCGCTTCTTCCAGTACGACACGGAGGATGGATCAGGCGGCCTCGTCGTTGAGGACCTGCAGGAAAGCGTCTACGCCAACGCCATTCCTCGCCAGCTGATCGAACTCATCGCGGCAGAACGCCAGGAACAAGTGGACCGTGCGCGCGAAGACCTGCACAGCTACCTCAACCAGAAGAAGGACAAGCAGAACCGTGGATTCTACGGGACACTAATTGGCCAGATTCAGGACGACACAGACTCGGCTCTCGCTCGCGAATGGCTGGAGGAGCGCGTGCGGAAGCGGAAGGAGTACGTTGTGCTGCTGCGGCGCAACATCCAGTACCTGGTGAACCGCGACAAGCACAAAAACTACTTCAAGGCGAGTGTTGAAAAGAAGTCAGACGACCTGCGCTTTGTGCCGATCAACCTGCACATCCAAGATCTACTCATCGGACCTACGAACGCGTTCATCAACGACGAGCGCCGGCGGGCGTCTAAGGAAGTGTCAGCGTACGACTTCACAACATTCGGCGCGCCGGCAGCCCACGTCTACAAGTTCACCAAGGGCGGCATCCTGTCGTTCCAGAACCGCCGAAAGAAGATGGAAGCCAAGATCGCCGAGTCCGACCTAGATTTGTCCAAATGGCCAGAAGAGGTGCGGGAGTACGATGACCTTAAGTGGGACCTGCAGCTTCGCATGGACGTTGCCTTCGCGCAGGCACTCGCTGCGATGACGTGCAGCTTTGTGCGCAAGGTGGAAGTTGCGCTGCAGAACCCGGACATCGTCCGAGGTGAAGACATGCTGCGGCAGTTTTCGAGCCTTGGCTTCTTGTTCCAGGTGGAGTCGCTGCTGTCGACGCACGGCAAGGAGATCGGCATGCTCGAGGACATGGCGGGCGCGATCGAGCATCTGAGCTGTGTGGCATTTGTTATTCAAGACGTGCGTGACAAGCCTTCCAGCCGCTTCTCGTTCCGAATGTCGCGAAGGAAGGACGTGGCGGAGGAGGCGCAGGTCGTCAAGGTATCTGTAAGCAGCAAGACGGGCCGCGATGCGAAGCGGTCGCCCATCAAGTACATTGTAACGATTCAGGTGACGACAAGCGAGGTGGAGCTGCCGGAGCGCCTAGCATCGGGCGGCGAGATCCACGTGACGCCCGTGCTCTTTACGCAGGGCATCAACGAGATGCAGACCATCGCTAACAACACGGAGCGCGCCAAGACGGAGCTGCAGGACATTATCAACCTGCGTAGTCTGAAGCCGCTCAAGTCGTATTGCGACAAGTACAAGCGGCTCACAGTTGCCATGTCGACTGGTGCTGCCAGTGGCCTCTCGCATGGGCGCGGGCCGCTGCGGTACAAATCGATGTCTCAGGCATCGTCGCCCACGCACGCACTGACGGCGGACCAGGTCACGCAGGAATTGCGGCTGCTGGAGGCGAGCATCAACGACGCGGCGCAGAGTCTGGTCAAGACGAAGCGCACGGACATATTAAAGCGATCCTCGGATCTGTGCCGCGAGCTTGGCGCCGGTCGAGTTACGGTGTGCAAGAGTGCCAAAGACCGTACGGCCATGTCGGTCACGCTCGAGCAGGTTCGCATTCTGCAACGGCACCATGACCTGCCAGCTCACCGCGTGCCAGCCACGGTTTCAGTGATGCGCAGCCATGGCGTGCGTATTGAGAACGCGCTCAAGAACACAGGCAAGCGCATGTTTGCGTTCAATAAGCTCCAGCGGTCGCTGCTGCCGGAGGAGTACCGCTGCCCCGACCAGGTCGGCGGCACGGGCAACGTCAGCTAGAGATGGACGGGGCCCGTCGACGGACGCGATGTGTCATCGTCGTGCGTAAGTATACCTGTCGCCCGCCCGCGACACTGTGGTCAAGAAAGAGTAAGTTAGCAGGGATATGAGGGGGAAAATTCCAAAAGGTGAGTGTTCAGTACAAACATTTTCAAGGGGAAAGCAACCGATCCCATACCGGGTATTCGCTCGTGGGGGCGACTCAGCTGCACTCTGTTCTGCTGTGCCAACCACGCGGCTGCCACAAGTTATGAGCCCGTTGAGAGACGAACCATGCGGGATGAGCTTGTCAGCCAAGGTTCGAAGAAGTTGCCGTTGGCATGTGAGACTGAAGGTGCACAGAGATCACTTTGCCTTTCATCAGAAGCCCAGGCAGTACTCATCTCGTCCTCATTCCTCGTTTTTCCACGATGGAGAGATCTCAACGAGTAAGCGGCCCCCTGACAAGCTGTCGCTGGTGTCACCGACAAGGACGAAGTGAAGACCCGAGCGATCCAGGCGCCGCACGACGTTGCAGTGATTCGCCATCTCCGCGGCCATCGACCTGGCAACCAGCGGAAGGCGCACGCGAGAACCAAGCGTGCGTGAAACACCGCCACCGCGAAGATGAAGCTCACCAGCACGCTGCGTGCCGCGATCTGAATGCTGCGGTCAACATCTTTCGCTTCGTGAACAATCTCGGGCTACAGCGAGGCGTCCGACAAGTTAGACTTTGGTGTAGCTTGTTGTCGATTGTAGTAGGGATATGAATCTCCATCCAACGTTGTTCTCTCTCTCTCTCTCTCTCTT
>JAASGW010000874.1:0-10569 GCA_023334395.1 Phytopythium sindhum | reverse complement strand
CTCCGTCGGTGACGGAACGCGAGAAGAGGCGGATCGTCAGGTCCGTAGCAGTCGAGAAACTGTCCGCCGCGAAGGTCAAGGAGAAGCTGCAGCTCGCGACCAGCGTGCGGACCATCCAGCGCGTCCTCAAGGACGTCGACTGGTTGGAGTACAAGAAGACCGGCGTGGCTCCACCACTGACCAAGCGCCACAAGGCAGCGCGCATCACCTGGGCCGAGGAAATGGCGCTCTTCGACGACATGCAGTGGCGCCGCGTTGTCTTCAGCGATGAGAAGAAGTGGAATCTCGACGGCCCAGACGGCATGCGCTATCAGTGGGTCGACATGCGTCGTCCTGAACCGCTGAACGTGCGTCGCCACAGCGGTGGCGGCTCGGTAATGGTTTGCGGAGGCTTCGCGGGAAGCAAGAAGACCGCCCTCAAGATCGTCGAAGGCAACCAGGACTCCGCCAAGTACATTACCACGCTGAGCACGCATTTGCAATCGTTCATCGACGCTGAGACTCAAATCTTTCAGCAGGACAACGCCCCTTGCCATAAGTCGCGGATGACGCTGGAGTGGCTTCGCGACGAAGGGATCAAGGTCCTCGACTGGCCGGCGCTCTCTCCGGACCTGAATCCGATTGAGAACGTCTGGGGCATTATGACGCAGCACGTCTACACCGGCGGACGCCAGTACGACTCAGTCGAGCAGCTGAAGAAGGCAGTGCTGAAGGCATGGGACCTAGTGCCTGCTGAAACGCTCGAAGCACTCGTGCTCTCAATGTGCAAGCGGTGCATCAAGGTGCCCACACACTGCGGTGCATATATTTCGTATTAGCAACGCCTGTGTAGCTCATTAACATGGTCAAATATCAATCTTCCCGTGCTGCTGCAATTTTGTTCATATGTTGTGTCGCACTTCAAAAACATATTCTGATATTTTTCTGGAATTATTTGGCTCACAATGACACAGCATGGTGCAATTGAAAGCGCTTGAAATTTGCTATTATCCATTATAATTTCAGCCAAGAGCAGAAAGTGATGAATTTTCTGCAAAAAACCACCATGTTCATAAAGCCTGGCGTGCACTGTACTACAAGGCTGACTTTTTGAAACTGTTATCTATTGATTTCGAAAAGGACGCTAAGCGTCTGTTCACTTCAACTTGGTCAGCGGCTCCAACGGGCATTGGCAACAGCTCCGCCAGGCGTCTCTTATAAATACTGCGCGTCACTTCATCGCGTCTTAGCGTCCCACGTTCCGTCTCTGTCGTAAGATCACCGATAGCGACTTCGCCATGCCGTGGGTACCGCATTTAGAGGCTGTCGAAACCACTCGCGCCGCGGAGCATCGTGTCGGAACTCTCGGTGGGAAATGGCGCCTGCATGCCTCGCTCGCCTGAAGGGGGCGCTCGAGAGCGCCTGGTCGGCGCTCCAGTTCGAGCACCAGGGCCTCTACTCGCTCGAGCGCGCACAGCAGCTCCTGGGCTATCTGCGCGAGCGCTCCATCGAGCTCAAGACGTCGCTGACGCTCGTGCTGACGCCGGTGCCGTGCGTGGTCGCGCTCACACTGATGGACTGCATCCCGCTACAGGACCCGTCGCTTGGTGCGGCTGCCAACTTCGGCTTCCTCGTGCGCTCGCTGATCGCGGTCATGGGGTACACGGCCTTCATCGTGGGCCAGATCCACGTCTGCGTGCCCAACCTGCTGCGCATGCGCAGCCTGCTGTGGATCGCGCCGGTCGTCGCGGGCGCCACCAACGGCACCAACTACTTGATGAGTCTCTGGATCGGCTTCCCGCTGCCCTTTACGCACGTCTTGGGGCTCGCGCCGTGGGTTTCGAGCTTGCTGCTAAGTCTGTGGATCGCGATCGGCCGCGAGGGAAGACGCAGCCAGACCGTGCGTCGCGCGTTCAACGAGCACGGCGCGCTCATCATGGCGCAATCGTCGCTGGGTGTCGTGTACCCGCTCTTCTACCGCCTGTTCCTCGTCTCGGGCCCGACGGCGCAGTTCTTCGTGGCGTTGCTACTGCCGTTGATCAAACTCGTCATGAAGTTCCGGATCCACCAGGTGACGCCGCACATCCAGGACCTGCAGCCCGTGACGCTCACGTTCAATGCCGAGGTGTTCAACTCGCTCTTCACCGCCAGCTGCATGCAGGGCTCTAGCTCGACGGTCACAAGCGTCGCGCTCATGAGCATCGACTTCTTGTACTCGACCTACAGCTTGTTCCGGCTGAGTGGGCTCGTGGAAATTGTCGAGCAGCTCGGTAAGCAGTTCAATGTGTCGCGCGAGCAAATGCTGCCGGCCGTCGCGCTGTTAGCCAAGCGCGTGCCTCAGGAAGCCTGGGAGGCGCAAGGAGTCCCCGTGAGAACGTACCGCGCCGCCAGCATCACGGCCGTCCAGCCCATCGACGCGGCTGGGAGCGAATCCAGAAGGTCGTCGGCGTCGACTTCGACGGCTTCCGCGACGCCAAAGCTGTTCACCAAGCGGGCAAGAGTGTCACCGCAAAAGCAGCAATCCCGCCAGTGGCCCTTGCGCTTCCCTGGTCTCGGCATGTTCCCACACGCCATCGTACCCGCCCCACTGTCGTACAATAACAGAAAGAGGCCGAGATCGTCGGCTCCGGTCTCGATACCGCCTAATGCGCCAGCCTCAACGGCGGCGACGGTGGCGACGGCGGCGACTGAGACCCCCGAGGGCCTAGAAATTGCCACCGAGGACCAAATCCGCTGCGTTCGACACGTGCTCGCCGTCTTCCGACGCACCGAGTACCTGGTGCTGGTCGAGTACACGGAAGTGATTGTGCCCATGGTCTACGGTGCGTCCGACGCGCTTCAATACTCGTGTGTTGTTGTGCACTGACGCTTGGAACACCGATATCTGCAGGCACGTACCTGTCGCTGAGCTACAGCCTGCCGACGCGCGCGTACTACCCGCTGCTCAAAGACCTGGACGAGCCCGAGATGCGGCGTGTCGTGACCAACATCTACCTGTACGGACTGCTGCAGCTGCTCTCGTTCGTGCTGCTCAATGCCGTGCTGCTGCGCCGGCTCCGCATCGTCGCCCACCACCAGGTAGCCACATACTCAGCAGATGCAACATCGTTGACAATGTTTTAACCGCTGGTGGCCCGTGCTGCTGACGTCCAGATTGCGTTCATACTGCGCCAGCACTGGCAGTTCGTGCAGTGCAACCTCGTGCTGTGGATGGTCTACACGATCCAGAGCTCGCTCGAGCACGTCGGTACGTCAAACCTACTGCGTCCGTTAGTCTTGCCGATGTTGTTTGTGTTAATGCTTCTCTCTGTGTCTGTCAACGCTCGTACGAGAGCAGGAATGGACTACAGTTTCCAGTTCAAGTGGCTCAAGGACGCGTCATGAAGAGGCACACCCGTCTAGGAGGCGTTCCAAAGTCCGTCATGATTGTAGTAGATGGTCGCTGTGTTGGTGGTGACGAAAATCGTGTCTTCCGGTGTCTACGAACAGTTCGTGGCTAGGGATTTGTGTCTGACGCTAACTACGCGCTCGGCTGCTCGTGTAGCCACGCGAACTTGAACGTGTAGTCCGTCCCTGTGTCGTCCGTGACACCAAAATAGTCAAATTTAAGTCGTAGATCAGTGACAGCCCACCACTGCGTGCAAGAGCCAATGCAAACGTACCGACGTGTTCGAGCGACGACTGGAGCGCGTATACGATCCACAGCACGAGGTACGCGTGCACGCACTGCCACTGCGTCTGCAACACGAACGCGAGCTGGCCAGCCGCCGGCAGTCGGAACTTGTACACGAGCACCACTTTCAGCAGCACAAGCGACAGGAGCTGCAGCGCGCCGTAGAACGCGATATTGCTGATGACGCCTAAAAACTCGGCCTCATCCATCTCGCGCATGTACGGGAAGTACTTGCGGTTCGCCAGCCTGTAGATGGTGCTCAGGTAGATGCCTGCAGGCAACAAGAGCGCGTCAGACAAGTACTCACCGATAGCGAGACGATTATGTAGAGCAACTCACAGTAGACGATGGGCACGATCACCTCTGTGTACTCGACGAGCAGCAGGAACTCGGTGCGCCGTAGCACCTTAAGCGTCTCCTTGACGAACCTCTTGCGCTCCTTGAGGCTCAGCCGCTCAATCACTTTAGCCGAGTCGAAGCGCCCAGGATCAGCGGTCGCACTAAAAGACGTTGCCGCGGACGCCGGCACCACTGCGTTCAGCTTGAGCGCCGGGAATTTGGACGGCGAGCCCGGTCCGTTCAGGTCTTGGTTGTCAGGGTAGTACTCTAATGTCGGCGAGACAACACTGCCGGGCAGGATCCCGCCGAAGCTGCGATGAACAGACAGGATGCGCTGTCGTGGGAAGGACTGAACGACCGGTGAGTGGTATGGGGGCGGCAGTGGCTTGACACTGGAGTCGTCCACCTGGCGCGGCTCGCCTGCCAAGGCATGCTTGTTGGGGAAACCGACGATGCTGATGGGCGTGCGCCGCCAGAGCAACGTGTCTGAGTTGGCATGGATGATGGCGGTCGCCACGTGCATCATTTGGTCGCGCGAGACGCCCATCTTGGCGCTCAGTTCGTCGATGTGTGCTGTCAAGTCGCGCAGGCAATAGAGCGAGTACGTGGCACTCACGAAGTCCATGGTCATGAGCGCCACGCTGGTCGCCAGCGAGTTGGTGTTCTGCATGCAGCACGACACGAACAGCGAGTTGAAGACCTCGACGTTGAACGTGATCAGCGTCGGCTGCAGGTCCTCGATGTACTTTGAGAAGTGGTTCATCAGGAACTTCTCGAAAAGCTTGATAACTGGCAGCAGGAACGTGAAGAAGAACTGGCCGGTTGGACTGTCCTTGAGCAGCAGGAAGAGGTGATAGAAGAGTGGGTACACGACCGCGAGGCTCGAGGACACGTAGATGACGATGGTGTACTTCTTGAGCTCGGAGAGAACGCTTGGGTCGGACCGCAACTCGGCGCCCATGTGGATCCACAGCGCCGCGCCGATGAGCGAGATCCACGGCACGTTCATGATCAGGTAGCCGAACGGGATGGGGAAGCCGATTGTCACCGACAGCGCGAAGTGGATGGCAACGTCGATGCCGGCGACGACTATTGTCATGAGCAGAATCTGCGGCCACGACTGCGGTAGTCGGCATACGACGTAGTAGAACTGGGCAAACACAGCCATCGTGAAAGTCGCGACGACGATCCAGGTGCGCATCCAGTACGCGTAGTTGGCCTCAGCGCCGGCATTCGGGGGCGCCAGCGGGATACAGTCGCACAGCAGCACGATGAACAGCGTCGGCAGCGGCATGGCTGCGATGACGACCGCGTTGTGGAGCAGGTTAGAGCGCGAGACGTAGTGGCGCAGCAACTGCAGGCGCTCGAGCGAGTAGAAGCCCTTGTGCTCGATGTGCAGCGCGGCCCACAACGCCTTGGCCCGCGCCCAGATCCGCGCAAGATATGTCCGCATGGCTGGCGCGTGGTGGTCCGCTGGTGTACACTCGCTTGTCTTCTCTTAACGACGTGGTCCCTCGAGTGTGTTATGGCGGTACTAACCGTCCAACAATAACCCTCGACTCGCCCATGGCGGTGCATCTTGCATGGATCTATTTCTGTCACGACCTTGAGCTCATGTGGTCGCGTCTATATGCGCTGCCTAATGACGCTCAAAGCGCGAGAAAACGCTCGAAGGAGAAGGACAATGGGCGATGTACATCTGTCACCGCCAGGACTGTGTAAGCGTCGGCGTTAAATAGTAACGCGGCGCACCATTCGCCCATGACCCGAAGAGGCGCGTCGCTTCGCGTCCGAAGTTGCAGTACCGTGAATCTCGATTTAGGCGTGCTATACATCTGCGGCTCACAGTAGAGCGTATATTGTGGTAAGGTTCGCGTGTGCGAACTTTATCATAACCGAACTTTACAAGCCGAGGAACGGCGCTGTGGGTGGCGCGAAGGGCATCAGAACCGCAAAGCTCCAAGTGATCGACCGACCGACGTGCTCCGCTCGCTCGCCGCCACCTCCGCTCTCCCCCCGCCGCCGCCGCGATGTTTATGCTCAAGAAGAAGAAGCCGCAGGTCGATACGACCGCGCAGATGAAGGCGGTGGCCTGGGACCTGGCCAAGATTGCCGTCGTATTTATCGGCATCCGCGTCGCGTCCGTCGCGCTCAACCCCGAGTACTAGGCGCCAGGCGACCGAGGAGCGACTCACGACGCAGTTCGCGAGCACAAACCCGCTCTTAGATGCTAGCAGCGAGTGCTGGGTGACCAGTTGTGCCGTGTGATAGTGCGCTCCGGCGGTAACGAAGGAGACGCTCGCCGTCGCAATACACATGTCGGATTGGATCGTATCTCTTCACTGCACTCTTCATCTCTCATGGACCGCGTTGAGCTTTTGGAAACGCGATTGGAATGGATGCATGGCAGTTTACAAGTGGTGCAAAATATATATTCTGTTTTGCTGATTGATTGCCTCCGTCTTGACCTCTCGTGGCGGTGACGCTCTATGGAGGTCTTGGCGGGGCGCCGAAGGGAAAACGCCAAACTCTAATGGGCTCGCAGCAACCAGCACGTGCGTCTATTCCTCGTCGCCCTCGGCCTCCTCTTCGTCCATGTCCTCGTCCTCGTCGTCGGCGCGGTTGAACGCCTCTAATGCCACGTTGCACTTCTCCACGAGCACGTTGAGCGCCTCGGGAAGTAGCTCTTCAGGCTTGATCATGCCCACCGACTCGACGCTGAAGATGAAGTGATCGCTCTTGCGGCCGAGCGCCAGCCGGTCGTTCCACTCGGGCTCGCGGATGCAGTTGCGGCACATGGTGCAGCTGCGCGCGTCCTTGACCACGGCCGTGGGCACGCCGCCCAGGTCCTCGATGTCGAACACGCCCGTGGGGCACAGCGTCTCCTTGAGCTTGCGTGCGTCGTCGCCCGTCACGGGCTGCTTGAACTCGAGGTGCGGCATGAGGCGGTACGAGGCCGTCGCCACGGGCGAGAACTTGGCGTGGTCCTTGCCCACGCCCTTGCGGCAGTGCGCCTCGAGCGCGATGCTCTGTCCGGGGCGCAGCTTGGCGATCAGAATGTCCTCCGACACGGGCCGGATCGAGCCGAAGCGCTCCTCCTGGTTGCCCTGCGGCACCCACTCCAGGTCGCGCGAGTAGACGGTCGCGTGCTGCGCCTTGGACGGGTCCTTGGGGTGCGCCGGGTCGGCCGTGCACGTCACGTCCAGCTTGAAGACGATCGTGTTCTCGTCTGTGGCCTCGGCCTCCTCGTTGTCCGGGAAGGCCTGGAACTCGCGTGGGTCCACGTTGAGCGGCACGAGACCGAGCCGGTGCGCAAGCACCTCGTCCTGGATGATGGACGAGTTGTTCCAGATGTACACGTGCTCGATAGCCATGGTGGGTACCTCGGCCAGCAGCACGCGGCGCAGCGCGTTGGCCACGGACGCGTCCACGCCGACGAGGTCGAACACGATCTCGTCCTCGCTCAGGCTCTGGATCTTGACCTTGACGCGCTTCTTGAACTGCTCCACGAAGTCGTAGCTGCTGCCGCTGTCCGCGTCCGGCTGCGGTCCCGCACCAAGACAAGGTTAGCACTCGCATACATGATCGTGCAGGTGTTCCGAGGCCTCCAGCAACGTACGACGTGCGGTGCGTCCACTCCGACGCGCACGATCTTGGAGCTCGGCGTCTTGGCCATGGCTGCAGTGAGTCTATATGTGTGTGGGCGTCTACCGGTGCCGATGCAGCGAGGACGAAGCTCCGACTCGGCGCGGGTCGCTCTCGGCAATTGAGTTGAGCTCTGGAGCTCCAAGCGGCACCAAGGTCGGCCGGCCAGCCATTCCAGGGAATAAAACCTTGGCGAGAGGAATAAAACCTTGCTAGGCGCACTGAACGCTGATCGGTGCCGCGAGGAGTGCCACAACCGCCCTCACCACAGGAACGGGGTGGTAACGAGTGACACAAAGCGTAGAAAACGTGACTGAAGACGTAGGTGGAAACGATAAACGGTAGTCCACGGTCACCATGGACGCACATGGAACCACATGGACCTATTTCATGTGAGGATGCATTGAATTATGCTGCCCGACGACGCTAGAGCACACTTGAGATGGTCACAGGCTTATCATCGCCCTGGTAGCAGCCCAACCGCGACAAAAGCGGGCGAAAGACCGAGCAATAAATGTCAACCGCGTGCCTCTTTCTGTGTTCTTTTGTCGTGTCCTCTCCTGCTCAACTCTCCTCCACCGCCCCGTCCGTCCGACGTCCAGCGCCTCCCCACAAGCGGCAGCCACTGCGATCGTCTCCCGCTTAATCATCGCAGGCACGCGCCTTCTACACGGAGCGTTGAACAAGGAAGGCCCGAGCGGAGGAGCGTGGGGTGCGTCGTTGTTTACTTGGTGTACGTGATCTTACGGGTCTTGAGCGGCGCCCACTTGACGCGCTTGTAGTAGCCCGTGAGCAGCACCATGGCCGTGAGCGCGATCACCGACTGCATGCCCATCTTCTTCCGCACGTCGTGCTCTGGCTCCGAGGCCCACGCGAGGAAGACCGACACGTCCTTGGCCATCTGCGACGTGGTGGCGGGCGTGCCGTCCTCGTACTCAAGCTGGCCGTCGTTCAGCTGGCGCTCCATGGCAATGGCGCCGCCGCCGAAGTACGGGTTGTAGTAGAGGCCGGGCAGCAGCTCCTTGCCCTCAGGCGGCTCGACGTAGCCCGTCAGCAGCGCGAACAGGTAGTCCACGCCGCCGGGGCGGCCCTTGACGATCAGCGAGAGATCCGGCGGGATGGCGCCGTTGTTGGCGGCGGCGGCGGCCTCATCATTGGCGTACGGCTTGGGCAGCGGGTCCGACAGCTTGCCGGGGCGCTCGAACATCTCACCCTCGTCGTTGGGGCCGTCCACGACGTCGATCTCGGCGGCCATGGCCTTGGCCTGCTCCTCCGTGTGGGTCACGCCGACCAGGTTGCGGAAGCAGATGCGCTCCAGGCTGTGGCACGTCGAGCACACCTCCTTGTACACCTGGTAGCCGCGGCGCACGCTCGCATAGTCGAACGACGACAGCGGGCCCTTGTGGTCGAAGCCGTAGGGCAGCGCCTCGATCTGGTCGCCGCTGAAGGCCGTCACGCCCGTCAGCACGGACCCGCCCAGCAGAGCACCGGCGCCGACCTGAGCATTCGCATTCCCACCGAGCAACCAGGTGAGTACGCGTCACATTGGCATGCACTCGACTGATTCATTTACGGGATACTATACTGGTGATGCGGGGGAGGCGCGTTTTGGTGGTGCAGGCGGTCGAATCTGAACCAGTCGACCAGTCGAGACGCCGCGACCGCCACCGCCACCACATCCGCCCACCACACCTCCACACACACACAGCGCTGATCATAGAGAGAGACCCACCTTGGCGGCGCGCTGCACGAATTGCGGCACGCGGTTCATCGTCACCACCACTCTTTCTTCGTCTGCCTGTCGATGTCGGGCTCTGTCTGAGTGACTGCCGGCCCCAGCCCCCCCTCCTGATCGAGCGGCTCCGGCCGCACCCTCCAAACCCCACGGCGCGGGTAGGGATGCAAAAAACACGCAGCGCAAGGTTTTAAAAAAAACCTAAGGTTTTATTGCCAATTTGTTAGGTGTAGCGCGCAGCCTTTTGCGCTGTATAGATGTCAGTCGTCCCTTTCTCAAGAACATTAACCAGCAAAACGAGCGAGCGGGTCATCCCTCCGCGGCAAAAGGACCCGCTTTTGGTGGTCTCCCGGCGGACCTATAGTTACAGCGGGCACGGTACTGACGATCCTTTGTGCTGCTTGCGCTTCCCCTAGCCGACACGTCAAGCTTCGAGCCCAAATAGAGCGAAATGGTACGCCTCCGGATCTGATAACGCGCGCTTGATACGAGTCTGCTGACGCTCTTAACGCCGCGTGTTGTGTGTCCAGTCGGCGCTGTTCAGCCTGCAGGGCCTGCTGACGGTCATCCTGCTCTTCATCTGCACCTGCACGTACATCCGCATGAAGTTCCCGACCATCTTCGACCGCGGGCAGCTGCCGGGCAAGCACGAGGGCCTGGGCGGGCTCTGCTGGAAGGCCTCGCGTATCGGCGAGCGGAAAAGCCCCTACGTGGCCGGCGCGCTCGTCGTCATGGCCGTCCACACGCTGTTCTTCTCGTGAGGTGGAGTGAAGTGAGGAAGAGCATCCGATCGGGGAGAATCACAGTAAAGCGTAATGAAGGTGGAGATTATGTGCATACACCGCTGTCGGTGATGATTGCTGTCCACGTGAGAGACGCACGCCGTTGGCACCACCAGCGCGTCGTCTCTGTCTACACAAACAAGGCTGTGGTAGCTTCAGCGACTGATAAGGCTGGTTGCGCTTGGCCCAAAGCTTTCGACGCGTAAGACATTGTCAGCGCATGTCGCTCCCCTTGTTCCCAAAGCCAGAATCAACGTGGCAGTATGCAAACGAACTTGTAGTGACTGTTGTTGTGGTGTTGGTTCATTGAAAGGAAACCAAGTTAGAAGCATCTATTCTCATCACGCAGCGCGCCACCTTCTTCAGGATAGGATGCCGCGAGCAGTCAATGCGGGAAGATAGCCACTTCCTAGGGT
>JAASGW010000873.1:0-10595 GCA_023334395.1 Phytopythium sindhum | reverse complement strand
GTTAATTTTTAGCGTACATCCCTAAATCCTTCTGATATTTCGTAAATGTTACTCTAAAACCATCCTCAATCTCTATGATTAAGCTACCTTCGATAATTAATGTTTGCTATATGAAACATAATAATGACTGTTTTGCAATCACCCCGGATGCCAGCCCCTTGTCGAAAGTGATGCGCACTCAATACAAACACGAAGTATAAAGTTGGCAGGAAACTGGTTGACGCCGAGGAGAAAGAGAGATTGAAATCTGCTATTTGTTTGATGGAAGCTGTGTTTCGCAACAAAAAAAAACAACCAAAGAAAGGTGCACATGACGCTCTACATTTCCATGTGCTTATTTCTCATTTTCGATACTTCTGTAAAAAGTTACGAACCAAAGAACAAATGGTTGTCAGAAGTGCACGAAACTGGCAAAACCCCTAACGAGCAAGCCAAACTGCGTCAGAGGTGCGTACACAAACGCATAACGACGGACTGGCAGACAATACTGATCTGGAAGTCATGGTATCTATAGATGATGTTGCTGTATTTGCGTGCGTGGTGGCGCGCAGCCAACGCGTACTAGAGCATGATGTGAATGGCGCAATGCACGTTTCTGGCGTTCGCACACTGCGGTCGGCAGTAGACGCAGTAGTACATTCATTGTTTGAACGAACAGTATCGTCCACTCAATGCTACAGTTCCAACAGTAGATTGTCTGCCAGGTCTGGCCGCGTGCAGCACACCTTGTCTCGTCCTTGGCCGCACGTGGCCCCAGTATCCGCGTACAGTACATGTCGAGCTTCATTGCTACTCGTGGATAGGGCGGCGGTAGGGCGGGGACGGAGACACACCGCCGGTAGGGACCAGCTTGGGTCGGTTGGTGGCCGCGATCGGGTGCTCGGAAGCGTGACGGAGAACAAAGCGACGCGATGCAAGACACATATCATTCGTACGTGCGCGAGCGCTCTCTGTCCTGCGCCTCGCTCGGAGCGCAATGCGATCGCAGCGCGCGTGCGTGCATCATCGTTGGCCATGTCCTTGTTGTCCTCCTGTTCGCTGTTCGTCTGTCGTACGCGTCTTGCGTCGTAGCTGCTCCTCTGACCCAGCGTCAATGTAGTGCAGATTTGCACCAGCCAGAACGTCGCCCAGCTTGGCGCTCGCGGTGTGTACGGAGTGCTCGATTTGGCTCCTGGTACTCTGCACATGCACGATACGGTTCATGCTTCCCGGCAGTAGCCCCAGCGAAGTCGGGACCTGGATCCGCGTGTCCGCCTTCGCCGTGATAGCACACGCCCTTCCGCCGCGCAGACTGATGAGGAAACCCACCATAGTGTGACGGCACTGAGCCGGCCGTACACACGCGGCATCCGCATGTCAGCCGGTTCGTCTCGCAGCGACGAGCATGACGCACGAGCATGACGTACAAGCTGGTTCCGACGATCGCTAGCGCGGTATGGCGCTGCTGGAGCGGCGCAGGGCGTTTATCTAGCCATCAGCCGGCAGTCAAGGTGCACGCTATCAACAGGGCGGCAGGTGTCGTCTCGGGCCTCTTCTGCTGTGTCGTGGTAGTACTCGGAAGTCTGGTGGTGGTGATGCACGACGGAGGGGACGACCTCTCGGTGTCAGCAGAGAGTGCAGGTCGTTCGGGCGGTCTGCGTCGTAGGCCACGGCGTCCGCGCGTGGCGGTGGGCGTCTGCGTCGTCCTCGCCCTCACCCTCCGTCTCGCTCTCATTGTGCGCACTGCTGCGCTCTACCTCGCTACTCTGCTCGCAAAAAAGAGGAGTAAACAAAGCAAACAGCCGGCGCTTTGTTTTCAATCGACCTAAACACGAGTGGGTGGCAAGAAAAAGAGGCGGCAGGCAGCAGCTCGCACTTAGCACTGGACGCGGACTTCGCTCCAAGGACGCAACGTCAGTTTGCTCAGGGCATCAGCTGGAAGCTCCAGGACCCTCCGCGGCCTGCTCGTCTCCCTCGACATGCTGGTCTTACGACTCTCGCACACCTGGACGAGCTTGTCCTCCACCGCGTCGACCTTTACGTTGCCACCCGCTGCTCGAGCTGATTCCCCCACGACGCGCGCTTCGCCGCACCGTTCTAGTCCTTTCGGCGCGCATCTCTGCTCCCATCTCAAAGTTACGTCCCCACCCTGAAGGCGCGTGATTTTACCGAGTTGCCATGGCCTGCACGCTTAAACCCACTGTAGTGGCCTTCTCGACCGCAACGCGGCACACTCGCAGCGTGCGTCCACCACGAACGTCCGCGATGAAAGGCATGGGGAATCCCGATTGGGGATCCACTCGTCACGCGTGACTCGCAAGTTGAAGTGCGCGATCGGGTTTGCGAGGGGATAATGATTTATGTGAGTCGACGGGTTGGGAGAAGGCGAGGAGGGTGCGAAACGAGACCCGGGTCGGGTCGTTGAGTCTTCGTCCAGGTGCTTCATAAGCACAAGACAACAGTGTGTGTGGCATCACGCGGGTACGGTTGACGGGTTGTGTCGATACGGGTCGAATGATGGAACCCGGCCCGGATACAAATCTTGGGAGCTTATCCATCGTCTTTGTTCTCCGACTCGGCAGCTCATTTTGGACACGGCAGGGCGGACACCGAGACGAGAGGAGCGCGGACGTATCGCAATGGGGAACGTGACGTCGGACACAATGGAGGGGGCGAAGAAGGAGATACAGATGTTAATGGACGCGGCGCAGGAGGGCGACGTGGAGCGCGTGCTTGAGTTGGTGCAGGGCAGCGTCTCGCTGGACGCGAAAGATTGGCTTGGCAGGACGGCTCTCATGTATGCGTCGCAGAGAGGCAAAATCGACGTCGTGAGGTTTCTTGTCGACCGAGGTGCTGACGTGAATGCAGTCAACATGTTCGGGAAGACAGCGCTGATGTATGCGTCGCAGAGAGGCAATATGGACGTTGTGCGGGTTCTCGTCGACCGAGGCGGTGACGTGAATGCAGTCGACAAGTACGGGAAGACGATGCTGATGCATGCGTCGGAGAAAGGCAATATGAACGTCATGCGGTTTCTTGTCGACGGTGGCACTGACGTGAATGCAGTCAACAAGGACGGGAAGACAGCGCTGATGAATGCGTCGCAGAGAGGCAATATGGACGTCGTGCGGTTTCTCGTCGACCAAGGCGGTGACGTGAATGCAGTCGACAAGGACGGGAAGACAGCGCTGATGTATGCGTTGGAGGAAGGCAATATGGATGTCGTGCGGTTTCTTGTCGACCGAGGTGCTGACGTGAATGCAGTCGACAAGGACGGGAAGACAGCGCTGATGTATGCGTTGGAGGAAGGCAATATAGATGTCGTGCGGTTTCTTGTCGACCGAGGTGCTGACGTGAATGCAGTCGACAAGGACGGGAAGACAGCGCTGATGTATGCGTCGGAGAAAGGCAATATGGACGTCGTGCGTTTCTTGTCGACCGAGGCGCTGACGTGAATATCGCCAATCGAGCTGGACAGACAGCTGTATTCTTTGCTGCTAGGGAAGGATACTCGGCTATTCAGCGCTTGCTCACTCCATTCCTCCAAGTGACCAAAAACACCGTCATTTCGAGTCAAGATGGACGCCAAGAACCAAAGTCACAGTCATCAATGAGTTGGTTCATCTCTCCCTTTGAGATCGAATTGCAGAGCCTGATCGACCGAGAAGACGCTGGCGTGCAGTTTCGAGCCAAGAGGCTGGACGCGGACGTCGTGGTCAAGCTCTTCATTCCGGGTGCTTCGATGGCGTCATTTGCAGAAGAGGTGACGGTGTGGCGCCAGTTGTGACACCTGAACGTGATCAAGCTATACGGCGCGTGCGACGTCGGTCACTACTTTTTTGTTTTCGAGTTCGCCAGCAACGGGTCCCTTGTCGAGCACCTCGCTGCATGCAGATGTGCTAGTAAAAAGTGCACTCCGTGGAAGTTTTTACACGAGGCGGCGCTGGGTCTGGCGTACTTGCACGAGCGCAAGATCATGCATGGTGGTCTTCGTGGGCGCAACATCCTGATCGGGAGTGACGGGTTGGCGAAGTTGTCCGAGTTTGCGCTGAGTGTGTCGACGAGAGCAAGTGGTTTGACGGGTCCGGCGGAGAGTGTGTTTGGGTCGACACGCTGGCAGTCTCCTGAGCGTGTGAAAGGCGATGCAGCTACTTGTGCTTCCGATGTGTACCCTTTGGGGTTATGCATCGTGGAGGTTGTGCCTGGGGAGATTCCATGGAAGAAGGCTAGTGACGAGAACGTCATAATCTGGAAGAGGGGTTGGGACCCTGCTGCTGATGCGCGTACTAGATATGCTCCCGGACGCCTCACCGTCGACGTTATCGACTTGGTGACCCACATGTGTGTTCTTGACCCCGCCGAACGCGTCGCAGCTTCAGTGGCCGCCCAGATACTCGAGCGTTTGGCAACAAAAGAGCACGCGAAACATCAAGTTGTAGCACAACAACCTGAACCAGAGCCGCAACTCAACATCGACGAGTACAAGCACAGAGTTGACTCGCCTCTGGGACAAGATCCAAGATCTGATGTTACGGTATCCTGTCGACGCGCTCCAGCGCCACGTGTTTGAGGAAGTGCAAGCGATGTACGAGCGGCTTGGAAGAACGAGTCAGCCGTGGAAGCTACTGGAGCAGTTCCACAAGCTTTTCGTAGACATCGACAACACAGCACGACCTGGTTCATACCAGAATCGAATCCAACGCTTGTCGTCAACACGTGCAACTGAATTCACCGTGGACGGCATCAGGCGTCGTCTCGATGCGATGTGGGCCACGATCGAGGGATCCGAGACCGACAGGGAGTCACGCAAGTGGCGGTGGCGTGAGCAGCGAACTAAACAACTGGACTTGTTCGTGTCGGAGGTCGAGCAGACGCTATTGGTTCTGAATGAACTGGAGACGGAGGAGGATCGCCTGACACTCTTGGCGATTCTGAAATCAGAGATGAACGACCCTAAGTCTAACTACACACCCGGTCAGCTGTCAGTGATCAAGAACGCATACTATGGTTTTGTCGAGCAGCACCCGAAGTTCGATGTGCTGACAACGACGCCCGAGTGGTTTCTCCCATGGTACGAACTGGAGGTCGATAACGCGAGTTGCGTCAGCACTGGCGACTTTGGTGGTGTATATCACGCGAGATGGCTCGACTCGGAGGTGGTCGTCAAGCTGTTGGATCGAGTCGGCTCGGATAGCTGGGGCGATAACTCGTTTGCATCCACGGCTTCGTCGTGTTGGACGGCTCCCGGTACGACAATCTCTGATTCAATCAACCACGAGGCAAAAGCAAAAATGCGCGAGATGTTTGCGCGTGAAGTGAGCGTCTGGTTCGGTCTGAGTCACCCTCACGTTATTCGTCTCTTTGGCGCCTGCCACGTTGGGACGTAGTTCTTCGCGTGCGAATACGCTCTCAACGGGTCGCTCGATAAGTACTTGAGGAAGCACCCCGACGAGTTGTGGCAGAAGCTGTATGAGGCAGCATTGGGTGTGCAGTATTTGCACGCGCGCGGGATCGTTCACGGCGACTTGAAGTGCAACAATATCCTGGTGGACGCTGACGGAAAGGCGAAGGTGACGGACTTTGGCCTGAGCTCCGATGCGGAACTGCTGGACAAGGCTCACACGAAAGTGACTGGTGCGTGGCAGTGGGTCGCACCCGAGTGTCTTGAGCATGGTGCCTCCCAGCTGTCGACTGCATCCGACATTTATGCACTCGGCATGTGTGTTATCGAGGCGTTGCGCATCGTGGAGGCTGTGAGGGTTGAGAAGAAAGGCACCAGGCATCCTCCTCCACTACCATGGGGTGGCGTTGAGAACAGCGTGGTCAAGCATTACGTGGTCCGGGAGAGAGAGCTGCCAATGCGTCCCAAAACCTGCAGCGACGCCGAGTGGACTCTCGTGATCCGGATGTGCATGTTTGATCCGGATCGTCGACTCAAGATCATCACCGTGGTGAGCAAGCTCGAAAAGCTGGCGATGACCACGTATTCTGGTGAAGCCGACACGAAGAGAGCAATAACGGAGCGATCAGCTGGTTTTGAACTTGTTACAGATATCGTCACGCAGATGATGAGGCATGCCCACTCGGCGCAGAGAGCGGTTTCGAAGGAGCACAAAACGCTGCTCCAAATCTTCAGTCTCTTCTGGGACCAGCTGGAGCACTTGTTTGTGGCCACCAAACACGGTGGCGATGTTGAAGGTTTGCAAGAGTTGGTGGAGAGAGCGAGAGGGAGCACGATGGCATTGCAAGACAGCTCCAACTCGCTGATCGAGTTCACTCAGACGGCAATGCGAGGCTACGCGCTACACCGCGATCTGGACAAGCTGATTGAAGTGAACTTCTGGTGCGTTGACACCGAAGGAAGTGATGCCCATGACTGGAAACAGCGCTGCAACGAATTCCTGGGCTTGGCAGCTGAAGCGGATTAGCCCACGATATCCGTCGTGCTTCAACTAGTCAGGATGACAGTGACTCTTGAAGGAGGCAGTAGCGCTCATCTCCCCGCTCGGAATGACTCGGCATCAGTTCGACACCTCGTTTGCATCGCTGGTCTCCATTGCCACACGCGTGTGCTGTCTTGGTCACGCTCGTGAACGAGGTAGTTACCGATCGAGTAGATATACCAATTCACTTTGCATTCGCATTTCGCTCTGTTCAACGCTGTCAACGACCCCACCCCTCCTTACCGCACTCGGCTCCGAAGATGATGTTGATGTTACAAGGCGAATGTCTTCAAACCCGACCAAAGATCAGGTACCCGAGGTACTTGATATGGTTGAGCGTAGCGAACGAATGCGCCAACGGCGCTCAACTGGACGTATAGCGAGCGCGTGAGCATCCCGGACGACGTCGTTGGGCTGTACGATCCGCGACTGATCAGCTCTGCGTCAAGTAGTAATACGCCTTTTGAAAAAGCTGTCCCCTATGAGCCCTCGGCGAGGATGGTCCGTCGTCGTGAAGCCCCGCATGCATCCGGCTTGGTGGGTCTGCATGAGCTGGCGATATCGGGCGGCAGCGTTGTCGTCCTTCATGACAGGAGTCGTCGTTCCCCGCATCCGTGGCGTGTGTGGACGCGCTGTGCAGCTCCGTCGCCAACTGTAGGTGGCATCGTGGCGCGCATGCGTGACAGCCTGCGCGTCTGGCAGCCGTTCCCGAACGGGTCGCGTCGCGCTTCTGCTCGTGAAACCCGCGGATGCGCTCAACAGTGAACCTCAGGGCTAGACAGACACCGCCGGTCCGCCCGCACGCGCGCAGTAAGCACATGCCGGCCAGCTTGATCCCGCCCGCCTACCGCTCGTCTGGGTCGCACTACACGTCCTCGATCCAGTCGCGGATCGTCAGCGTGCGTCTCGAGTGCGAACTGCTGGCATGGATGAACGCCCCGAGCCGCTCCCGCAGCGCCGCGCTATTGTTCGTCGAGATCAGCGCGTGCGTTATGTGCGGGAAGTCGCTGGGCGACTGACTGGTCGTCCACGTACTCGGCACGCCGTCGCCGCCGGATTAAACGAGGGTGCCAGTAGGACGGCAGGTGCTGTCGTCTTGGGTCTCTTCTGGTATTGGGAGAGCTTCTGACAGGATTAGGAAGCCTGACGAACGTGCACGACGGAGGTGCACGACGGAGGGGCGACCTCTCGGCGTCAACAGAACGAGCAGGTCGTCTGCAGGTCGGCGTCGTTGGCCGCAGCGACTCGCATCCGCGTATGGCGGAGGGCGTCCGCATCGTCCTCGCCCTGCGCCTCCCTCTCCTTGTGCGCCCTACCACTGCGCTCTGTCTCGCCGCTCTGCCCGCAGCCGTGCGTGGGGCGCTGGGCGTCGCGTGCACGTCGTGAGGTGGGCGTTGGCCGTTCGCACTCCCGCTGTTGGCGCCTCGATTATCTTCTGGGTTTTTTAAGCACACAGTCCAGTGTTCTAGGTGGCATACTGATTCTTATTATACCTGAGCAGTTCGGACAGCAGGCAGGGTCGCGTTTCTAAAGTTTCTATTGGTGCGTCAAATTAATACCCCTAACAAAAGCCAATTCAAATCAGTAGCCTAGAAGTTCATTCATATTGGTTTTCGATGAGAGTGTACTGGTATAGTACGAAAATTCTCGCGGTCAAGCGTTATGCGAGCTGTTGAGATTACTCGGAGTGACGCGTGATGCGGAAGATCTTCACGTCCTGCAGCGCTGGGTCTACCTGATCACTTGTGGCTCCCTTTGAGCTATCTGGAGCTTCCTCTTCGTCCTCTGCGGTGCTCAAGTCTCGCTGCCAGTCCACCAGGTCGAACGAGAAGCCGCGGCCCAGCATCTCGAAGAACTGATGCTCCTTCGGGTTCCGCGAGCGATGAGCCATCAGAACGACCGTGTCGGGCGTCTTGACGAACGCCTCGAGCGATGCCACGAGCGGCGCGTAGCCTTCGGGGTCGTACACCACGTCCGACAGCACACAACGTCGGGAGCGGACGACAGAAGCTCCTGGTCGTCGGTCGAGCCCCACATGTGTGCGACCGCCTTCGGTCGACGCGAGGAGCCAGGCTGCTGGCTTGTCGAGTTTGGGTAGTTGAGTGCGATGTTGTACTCGATGAGTGGCACCACCTCCTGGATGGCGCAATGACACGATGCACGCAATTTTCAACGTGTTAGTCAATTAGTCCACGCTTATGTGAGAGCCATAGGGCAGGCAGGACTCACCGTCATGTCCGTCAGCGTCACACCCACACCTAGCAACGAGCAGTAGATGCCAACGAGTCCGAGGCCGCTGCCGAGCTCCACGACTGACTTGTTAACCAGCAACTCGCGGTGTCGGGGGAGATATCGCGCCAAAATTAGGCACGAGTCCCAGAGCTTGCCTCCGATGCCTAGCCAAACAGAGAACAATGTAAGCAACCGTGTCAACTGTGAATATGATGGAGGAATAGACTCGTACCAAGTGAACCGGGCGATTCAGCCAGGAGGATGTCTCGTGAGAGGCCGTGCATTCGAACTGGACGGCAGCAATGAACACCTAGCGCTCCCGAGTCGCCCGGCAGACCTCGCTCTCCTCTGTCCCCAGCCTGATCGGCGGCGACACAACCGGGAACAAGTTCCATTTCTGCGCGCTCTCGTCGTGCACTGACACCTTGATCGCCACCTTCCGTGACGATAAAGCCTCCGCCAGCCCACAGTCAGAGCCCGCAATGTCGCTCCGAGCGATCGCGACGCGGAACTTCGCTTTGCCGTGCGCGTCCAACACGATTGGCACCGCATTCGCGTTTGCGTTCGCTATGTCGTCGTTGTGGCTGTCGGAGCTGTCACTATCATCATAGCCATCCGAATCCAAGCGCACCTCAAGGTGGAATGGGCTGCTGCCACCGGCACGGCCTCCGCTTCCGGGGTCGTACAGCTCGCACTTGAGCGCAACAAGCTCTCCGTCCTTGAACATATCGCGACGGAACAGTCCGAACTCGTTCCCGATGTTGACGCTCAAGTCGAAGAAGCTGCCCAGCGGCACCTGTGACGGCAAGAGCGACCTGTCGGACACATTGTAACATGATAAGCGCGTATCCCAGCCTACCTCATTGCACTCCACCATGTTATCGCCTCACCCAAAGTTGATGCGCAGCTGCTGGTTGTCGTGCACGAGCTTCCCGAGTTGGTTGAGCTCCTTGACGGCCGCCTCGCGGTCCTTGGCGAGCATCTTGCGCAGTCGGCGGCGCGCCGACACGCAGTGCTGGAACAGTACCGGCGAGTTCTCCCGGCCCCATCGCCATTCGTCATCTCTATCCACCAGCTTCCCGTCCAGCACGCGGTCCACGAGATCTAGCGCCGCCTCGAAGCGCTCCAGGTTCTCCAGCGCGATCAGCTGCCGCACGGCTGCCTTTTCGTTCCGCGGGTTGCGCTTGAGTGACAGCCGCGCGTCTGCACGATAGAGCCCGCATCGCATGAGGATGGAACGAAGCAACGCGTTAAGCTCATATAGCGGACGCACCGGCTAGCGCCGCGCCAAAGTCGCGCTCCTGGATCGCCGTCTGCGCGCGGTTGGCGTACAGCTGCGACGCCGTCTCGGCGCCTTCAGCACTGCGGTCATCGCTCAGAGGCGGCGACTCCAGCGCGCGCAGTGCCTGCGAATAGCAGTCGCGCGCCTCTCCGTAGCGCCCGTCGCGGTAGCAGCCGTTGCCGCGCTCCTGGAGCTGCTTGACGCGCTCCATGTCCATACTGTAGATCACTAACCGAAGGTACCAACTGATGGGCCTCTACGAGTTGTCCAATACGTTCCCTCTCAGAAGCTGCGTCCCGTATTCTGAATATGTCCATATTTTTATATTTTTGTGGATTCAACTTCAAGCTCAGTAATACCTGTGTCAATTGTATACAGTACGATAATAAATATCCTATTTCGACTAGATAAATATAAGTTATCAATGGTTTGCCTTTGAAAAGTAATATATTGGTAGCTCCTAACATTGTGGGTACCCCTTCGGTATATTCCCGTTTTTGCCGCCAACCGCCGTCTCTGATGGCTTGCACCAGCGTGCGCGTCGTCTGCGGCTCGTCATGCGTGGGAGCGGTCCATACGCCACACATCGCAGCCAAGGTCACGGAATTCCTGCTGCCGCTGACGGCGAGCGTCATCGGCGGCGCAATCGCTGGCGGCCG
>JAASGW010000872.1:0-10631 GCA_023334395.1 Phytopythium sindhum | reverse complement strand
TGCCCACTTCACAAATCTGGCCATAACTTTTTTTGCAGTGGTCAAAATTCAGCAAACAAGACATGCTCCGACAGCCTGAAAAGCGAAGATTGCCAGCATATTTTTGTGATTTTGAATGCGCGGTCTAATTTTTCAAAAATCGACTTTTTCCACGATTGATTTCAAGAGGGATAAGGTTATTTTTCGCAATTCGGGCTGTATATGGCGATATTCCCCGAATTAGACACCATCGAGATCAGTTTTCAACGGCGATGAAGCAGCACCTTTTTTAGCGTTGGGAGACGATAATTGGCTTAAATTCAGGCGATACAAATTCCGAGGTTTTTTGCGGCCGTATACAGCATGGCTTTGCAAATTCCTTTTTTATCCAATGAGCGAGCTGCATTTATTTGGTGTGTACTACATCAAAACTTAAATGCGCATATCCTGATGAGCCAGAGTAGTAGGCTTCTGTGGTGTGTTGTCATGTTGGTCAATTCGCACCAGCGACGGTAGGTGTATCTGATGAAGCTTACTGTACTGTACAACATACTGGACACTTGTATAACTGTGCGTGGTGGTAACATGGATAGGTTGTCCACCGTGTGACTCGGGCGTCTGTACTGTGAATGTCCATACAGAAATGGAGAGAGCCCTTCGCGCCGGTCGACTACGGGTGAGCAGCGCCTTGATGCGCACCAGCCTCACGTCCTGCATGATCAGCATTCCCTCGTTGCATGCCCTCTCTCCATGGATGCTTAGCCATACAAGACAATGGAACATTTACTCGCCAAGTCCCCGTTCTTTTATTGTTGCTAAGGCAAGATGGCAAGCCAAGGAGGCATAGTTGACTGAGGGATCCGTTGCTACACTCGCGCTATACTAATAAAATCTACTCTTCCTCTTTCAAAAGGCAATCCAGCAGCCCTCGTGGCCGTGTCAGTGGCTGCCAGTGATGCTCAGGTGCTCCATCAGCTCGGCGGCCTCGCGCACGCTGCCGAGCGCGCGCGTCCAGCCGTCGATGAGGTCCACCTGCGCGTCGTACTGCACGATCTTGCCGTCCTCGCCGAAATAAAAGTGCACGCGCACGGGGTACGACACCTCGAGCGCTAGCATCTTCTGCACGCGCTCGCTTTCCTCCGCCTTGTCGACCAGCGTTGGGAACATGGCAGCCAGGTGCTTGCGTTCGAACCGCACGGCCAACTCACCCGCGGCCTGCACGATCGCGCGCGGCTCGAACGCCACCACATCCAGGTGCTCCAGCTTGAGCCGCAGCGACGCATACGCGCGAGTATGGGACTCCCAGCAGTGCATCAGGTGGCAAGCGCCCACGCTGCCGCCGAACACAAGCTCGTCATCCACGAGCGTGTTGAAGAAGACCGTCTGCCGAGGCGACTGTCGCAGCACTTTGGTCTCGCTGTCGGTCGGGCTTGGGAAGCTCGGCAGGCCGGACTCAAACGCCGCGAAGTACTCGCACACGACGCGAGAGTAGGGCGCCGTGGGCAGCGACACGCGCCAGTAGGGCGAGCCGTTCCCGTGGCGCACGAGCGCCTGCATGAGCTCGTGGCGCATGCGGCCGCACGTCTCGAGCGTCGCGATCTCCTGCTGTAGCTCCTGCACCTGCCGCGTCAGCGTGTCCATGTAGCTCTTGCGGCGCGAGCGGTACAGCTTCCCGCGCTCACTGTTCGACATGCGCCGCTTCACCACGCGCTTGCCCGCGGCCGGCGGCGGGATCGGCGCCGCGCTCGCCGAGATCGTCGGCGGTATGTGCAGCAGCCCCGAGATGTTGAAACTCGGCGGCGGCGAGCCCGTCGCGCTGATGGTTGCGCTGTTGGTGCCGCTCTCGGGCGTCACGGGTCGCGCAGGCGTCGCCGGCCGCTCGTGGTCGCTCGCGCCCTTGGAGTCGTCGGCGAGGACCTCGAACTTGAGCAGCGGGAGCTCCTCCTCCTGCACGGGCGTGCAGAGCATCGAGATGGCCATGCGCGAGTCGCGCGCGGACGACACCATCATGGTCTAGACGTGAACGAGCTGGTCGCCTTCCTGAAAGTGCTGTAGGTTGCGAACTGGCGCGGCGGGCAGTGGGGAAGAGCGAGGCGATGGGGAGGAGGAGGAAGGCGCGCTTGGGATGTGTCCGAGGGCTCCGAACAGGCAACTGACTGGATTAAAGTATGCGGAGCCAGCAGGTGTTTGACCGTTAATGGTCGGGTCTCTGATCGCCCACCACTGGCGAACGCGGGCGTATAGCGTATACTGGTCGCCGCCGATTTGCATACGCCGATTCGTATACTATGCGTATACAAAGCGCGTGGAAAGGCCATCCTACTAAATCCATTAGTATTACGGAACACCGATCGGCTCCCGTGCCACACTGGCTTGCCGCAAAACTGCAC
The DNA here is from genome assembly GCA_023334395.1 of Phytopythium sindhum. Classification (NCBI taxonomy): domain Eukaryota; phylum Oomycota; class Peronosporomycetes; order Pythiales; family Pythiaceae; genus Phytopythium; species Phytopythium sindhum. Next base: position 8,262 of record JAASGW010000872.1, on the reverse strand, counting down.
AAAGTCGATTTCTATATCCAAGTATACTGTTATTGTCAACTTAAGGCAAGAAGTGCCGCCTTTGGGCGATCGAGAGACGGGCGCACGTCATCTCCTGATGCATGTGCCGCGGCGCTGGGCAACGATGTCGCCCCTCCGGTGCGCAATGCTGCCTGGTCTCTCGCCCGGACTTGAGCCCCTGGGCGCGCGAGCCTGCGCGTCAACAGCCAAGGCTTATCTCCATACAAAAACCGAGTGCAAAGGCAACGGCGGGCCACCACCGCCGCCACCTCCCCATGATGAGTGGGCACCGTATGCTCGTCGCATGGTCGCTCCATGGCACTCGGTGCTCAATGGCGTTCAACAGTGAGCGCTCGTTGTTTACCTGCAGCATTGCGTGCCAGCGGTGCCCCCGTCCACGACAGCGAACGGAAGCGGGACCTGTCCGTTCGTAAGCCTTCCTGGGCAACAGACTCGGATGGATGGATGTGATGGAGCTGCAGTTCTCCTCCTTGAACAAACTTCGCTTCGCGTCCGCTCTCCATGACGACAAATCAAGGAGGATGGGATGGTGAGATGCCCAAGATCGACGCGCGTGACATTGTACTTTGGGCGGCGATTATGGGACGACGGGAAGCGCGCGGGCTGTCGATGGGACTAGACGCACGTCACCAGCGCGTAGTGGAGTCTGCGGCGCAGTTTACGATGCGATGACATGATAACGGTCCACTTCCGAGCAGGGTCTCTGTCCCGCTTCACGGCTCTGCGTGCACCAATCGCATCATGCGCTGCGTTCGCCCCCGTCGTGATGGGAGAGCGGCGAGCGAGGAGTGACGGCAGATTCAGAGGCAAGTGAGGCGCAAATGGACGTCGAAGACGGAAGATGTGTGTGGTGGGTTGCAGTGTCGATCATTCACGCGCATACAAACGCTCTGATACTGAAAGACGCAACGCTTTCTTGGTTCTTCCGGTCCACCTCACGCATGCGCGAGCCCGTGCAGAATAAACACCCTCGTTAAGCGAACGCAAGCGGAGCAGGCAGGGAGGCGGGCCGGCGGACGGGTCTCACAGGATGGCGCGTAGCGACATGGCCGCGCGCGTGTGGTCCATTTCCGCCCGCCTCTGCTGCTCGATGACTGATTCGTCCTGCTTCATGTTGGCGTGTCCGCTGGCGATGCCCGCCTCCTCCGCCTCGACGAGCTCGCCGATTAAGGCCTCGTCGCTGATATTGGCGCTCTCGAGTAGCTGCATCGAGTCGGAGATGCTGCCGAGAACGCCCACGAAGGCCGCAACGAAGTCCACCCACGTGTCGTACCGGTGGATGCGCCGGTCCTCGCCAAAGTAGAACGTGTTGCCCACGGGGTAGATCACCTCGAGCCCGATGAGCTTCTGCACGAGCGGCTCGTTCCACAGCACGTGCGGGAAGATCTTTTCGATTGTCGTGCGCGAGAACCGCACGCGCAGCGTGGCTGGAGCGTGCACCACCGGCAGCGGGTCGCACGCCACGATCTCGAGCCTTGAGAGCTCGTACTGCAGCACCGTGTGATACGTCGTGTAGCGCGCCCACTGCTCTAGCAGTGTGCTGACACCGCGTGGCAGGTGCGCAAACAGGAGATCAGGATGCATTACATCGTTCAGGAATTGAGCCTGGGTCGAGTCGCTTAGCGCGAGCTCGTCACTGCGGCCGCCACGCCGAAGTAGCGGGATCCCGTATTCGAACTGGGAAAAGTACTCGTGCACGATACGCTCGACCGCCGACATGGACAGCGAGCCGCCGGCCAGGTCCAATCTTGTCCACTGGGGATGTTCCACCTGGTTGTACGCGTCCAGGGCGGTGGAGCGCTGCAGCTGCAGCTCGTCCACCTGCCGCTTGAGTTGCTCCACGTCCTGCTCCAGCGACGACACGTACGTCTTGCGCCGCGACCGGTACAGCTTGCCCCGCTCGCTGTTGGTCAGCTTCCGCGCGCGCTTCTTCCGCCCAGTAGTCGTCGCTGTCGTCGTCGCGGGAGCTGGCGGCGGCGCCAAGGCGCTCGCGCTTGGGCCGCCCAGCGCACCCATCTGAACGCAACCAGCGGGCCGCAGCGGCGAAATCATTCACCCTTGCTCCTGTGTGTTCGGATCGGCTTCACCAACACGCGGGAAAGCGACTGGAGCTCGTCAGCTTGAGAAGTGGAGAGCGCCTTAGCGTGGGATAGTTCGAAGTCTGCGCCGACGACGAAGCTCAGCAGATTACTGAATGCAGGATGGACGGCACACTGCTGAGTCTGTAGCCCCTCGCGTCCTGAGTCAGTGGGTACTGATATAGCAGTCGAGCTCGTCACAGCAAGCAACCAGCTGGTGACGAGATTGGAGAAAAGTGAACATAGGACGTTTTCTGTGCCGGAGAATGGGAAGGATGAAGGGGTGGGGCAAGGCGGAGCAGCACCAGTACTGTCGACTTTGGGCAAACTACAGTATTGTATAGTACTGTGGTACTTCAAAGTATTATTTCCTCATTATATTTTTTGTGACAGTGTACGCCAAAAATGTATGTAAAATATTTGAAGTTGTTTTATACATGACGACCGAGAATTGTCGAGTTTGAGCACAGTAAATATTGTAGATTTGTAAATCAAAACAAACGTCCATTTGTATTAAAGTAATTATCACGATGTAAGAGGAGGAACTGGTCATAGACCCTGACACCAAAGTTTGTTCGTTTTTTTTTTAGCAACACGGTATGACACTGTCAGTCGCCCCAAATTGCACCAAATTCAAATCAATAACTATACATCACAATTGAATTTAGAAGTACTTTTAATATTAAAAATCATTGACACAAGGTTATTATTTATCATAAAATTTAATTGATAATTTTAAATCACAAGTTTGGAGCGCATTTTTTTCCAGTTTCCTCCCACTGAATAATCCTGACGGCTTGTTCCACTGCACCGCTATTGAATACCAAAGCCACATCCGATTCGGTCTCAAGTTGAATCCATCCCCGCTGACTCCACTCCCCCTCCCTCTCTTCCTTCCTCAAGCCGCGGCTTCTAGCCCCCTCGGTGCCATGTTTCGCGCTCCTCCAGAGGCCTCAGACTCGCCTTACGCGTCCGCCCCAAGCGGTCGCGGTACTGGCCGTTATTGCGACCTCACAGACGCTCAGGCGGGCTACGCTAGCGCCCCAACCGCCGTATACGAGACCATGAGCAGTGCGTACGCTCATGGCGGCGCCATGGGGCCCTACGACTTCCCTGACCCGTTCCAAGACGAGTCGATGGCTGTGGTGCCGCTGTTGCCGCCGCTTCCAGACGAAAGGGCGAAGGCGTCGGCGGCATCGAGCAAGAAGAAGAAGAGGTCGAAGCAGTCGCAGCGCATGTCGATCGTGCCCAACCTCAAGCTCATGTCTAACAGCGAGCGCGGCAAGTACTATCGGCGCCGCAAGAAGATGTACACGGAGGAGCTGGAGCGCGACGTGACCGAGCTGAGGGAGCAGGTGGTGGCTCTCGCCGTCTCGCGACAGGTGCAGAGAGAGCTGGCGCTGTCGGCGACCCGCACGCCACTGGGGTCTTCAGCACGGCTCGTAGTCGAGTATTGCCAGCAGTTTGCGCTCGGTGCGCCTGTTCGTCTCGTTGTCAACGAGTCGAACGCGACGGCGGCGCTCGTGTCTAAAGCCACATCCACGCAGGCGGGCTTCCTACACGCCGTGATGGAGAGCAACGTGCGCTTCGGCGAGTTCGAGGGCATCGAGCTGCTGCTAGACCAGTGGGAACGCTACTCGATCTACCACTCGTCCATCCGGTGGACGCTCAGGTCGCTCGAGGTCGCGCGCACATCGGATACCGAGTACGCAGGCGATGACGAGTTTGAGAGCGCGCCGGTGGTGATCGCGATTCACGCCGACCTGACCGTCCGCTTCTCGCACCGCACGATCGAGGAGGTGTTCCCGCACCTGTTGGGCGACGAACAGCTCGTCCAGGAGCTCGTGGGGCTCGAGGTCACGTACCCGTGCATCAACCACTTTCACTTCAACCACCGCGGAAAGATCGAGTGGTACAACCCCGAGGTGGACTTTGTCGCGGCGCTCATGAACGCGCTCGGGTCAATCGAGAGGCTCAATCGCGTGCTGGACCACGCGCTGATTGCCAAGGACCACATGATCGGTGAGATCGAGGTGGAACACCCAGTCGAAGCCGCTGTGCCACAGCATGAGGAGCTCGAGCACAAGGTAGTTCATGTGGTGGAAGACGACGACGACGTCATTATGTTGGCTGGATCGACCAAGGACAGCAGCGTCGACTTGAGCGACAACCAGAACGAGGATATGGGCAGCAGGGATCCGGAAGAGGTCAACGCATCTCCACCACAGCGCCAAATGAATATGGCTTTCATCTTGAACTGAACCAAGGAGAGAAGCGCGATGTGTATTATCAGGTGGGCGACGGGTGGTAGGGAGGGGAGGGAAGAGCTCGAGCATGCTGTCAATGGAAGGGACGAAGCGAACGGATGCAGCTTGATGGGACTCATGGAGGTTGATGGTTTTAATTTTTGACTAGCTGGGGAAGGATTCGATGTTGAATGCAGAGATGACGAAATTTATATGTGGATGGTGACCAATGAATGACGAAATTTATAATATGCGGGCTGGAAAGACAAGGGCAAATACTTCAACGTGAAGGTACATCTATCCTCTGTTTTTCGCAACCTGAAGAAAATAAATTGCAGTAATCAATATTCCATATAGTAGTTCAAGACATTATTCGTTTTCAAGACCTACTTTTCTATATACTTTTATATCGTATATATATACCATTCTCGCGAAAAACAAAGATAGACTATACTTGACGCTCGGTTCTAATTGTAGACTTCAAATCGTTGGTAAAATTACTAGTATTACTGTACTTTCTATTTATGGTTTTAATTACTTCGAAATTTATTTTATTTCTGCAAAATAAAATACAAAGAGAATAGACAATAAGTAAATTATATATTTGCTATTTTATTCTAGTTTCAATAAAATTATATCGTGACATGTCGTTTTGCGTCGACTTTATACCAAAACCGAGGTATGATGGCTCTAGGAGCATTGCGTTTATCGCGTCGCCTGATGCATCCGCAGCCGCTCCACGACGTCATAATGGCCGTGCGCCGTGGCCAACTGCACCACGTCGCTGGTGCACACGATCATCGGCGGGGTCGGTGTCGGAGCGGCAGCGCAGCGCCGGTTCGGAGCAGCATATTGAGTGCGCGCGACGTCGAGCAGCTCCAGCAGCGACATCCGTCCGTAACGCGCGGCCACCGCCATGTTGTGCCACTCAAGTGTACCAGAGAGGAAGGAGACAATGTAGCCCTGCAGCTCTGGGGCACGTACGTTGTTGAGCACGATCCGTGCACCGACGTCCGCCGCTTCAGCGCGCACGCGCATGGTGCTTTGGGTTTGGCTTGCCCGTCGGCCCGGCCGAGCTGTTTCTGCCGGGAGATGGCTGGTTGGTCGGGCCACAATCGAGCCCAGAGCCGGCCAGAACGACGCGAGACATAGCGACTTGAGCGACCAGCGCCACGCGCTCTGGCCAACCAGCAGAGGCCACTGCGAGTCCATCGGCGTGTCGAGGTATTGGTGGAGAGTGAACTTATCACTTGGCGAGGTGTTGCAGGAGTGCACTATGTTTGCTCTTCATGCGTCACCGAGCGATATTACTCGTCATATATGATGCAAGACGCCGCGGACCGCGGCGATCGCACGCCTCTGTCTCCGGCATACGATGCCATATTTACGAGTCGTAGACACGCACTGCAAGATTTCGCTAATCCCTCGGCTTCCATGAGCTTTGGCCTGTAAGTGTACAAGCTGTGGTTTGTGGTGAATTCAGTCACACAGTGTACGCCGGTCTCATCGGGGGCGTGCGTATCTTTGTGTCACTTGAAGTGGGATTGTTACTGGGGGTGTTTTCTTGTCGCCTTCGTTTACTGTACATATAATATTAGTGTGGGTTTTGGCATTTTCACTGCGACCATTTCAATTTTTGATCGTTCTTAAGAAAAGTGCTGAAAAAATTAAAAAAATGGTAATATTGATTCTAAAAGTCACTACAGTACGTTGAAGTAAATTTATATGTAGTATATGTTTTCACACTGAAACAGTAAGCGATTTCACCCTATCGACGGAAACACTTCGAATTTGCCAGAGATTTCCATTCATTGCGGGTGCATTACCATGAAGACCTGCTCGCGTTCCCACCACTGCGACCTGTCCTCATCAAAGGCACGCCCACAGACACACGCCTTGCTTAAAACCCCACCAACGCCGTCACTGAGCGTCTCTCAAAAGCGCCAGGCCAGCGCGCGAGCTGATGGCGGCCGAGATGGAGTAAAAGGCTGTCTTAACCTCCGTGCCGGTCAGCGCGTTGCAGTACTCGCTGCCCATCTTGTTGGCGATGCGCTCGAGCATCTTCATGTCCGCGCGGCTGCCAAAGCCCACAGTGAACGTCTGCAGTCCGTACTTGGCGTAGCTGAACTTCATGTGCTTCGCGAGCTGCTCGCCCTCCATCAAGTCGAACGGCAAGCCGTCCGAGAACACAACGATGGACTGGTAAACCGCAAAGTTGTTGCGTGACAACACTTCGTTCGCTAGCTTTAGTCCGGACGCGTACGCCGTGCCACCGCCGCGGTATAGGAGGTTGATCCAAAGCTGCAGCGCGTGCGCCCTCTCGTTGCCCGCCGGCATCTCGGCGTGCATAACTCCTCGGCCCGCAGTCATCCACTGTAAATCACCCGGGCGGAGCTCGCCCTTGTTGCCAAGGAAGTCCTCGTGCAGCGAGCCACCCTCGGACGTGGGGAGCACGTACGTGACGGTCTCAAAGCCGCGGTGCGGGTGGTCGGGGAACCCCGCTGGTAGGCCCATGTATCCCTCGTCCAGCATGAGGAACGGGTCGAGGTTGCGCAAGCGCGAGCTGCTGATGGAGCGGTGCACGACTGCTCCCGCGCCTTCGGCCTGCTCGCGCGCAAGCAGTTTCCTGGCGACCTGGCGCGTCTGGAACATGGCGTCGGCGAAGTTGATGGCGCAGACTTGGAGCTGATCGCTCGCGCGAGAATTGTGGAGTGAGTCGTCGACGATCGCGAGCCAAAGTGTCAGCAGCGAAACGAGCAATTGGACGCGCCGGAAGAACATGGCGAGAGCAGAGAGCGCCTCGACTGCGGAGGCGCAGGACAGCGCATTGCGGCGTGCGAAGGTGACAACAATCACGAGCGACTCAGTCATGTGATTATTACCAGTCGTTGACGCAATCGCCAAACGCAATCGCATACAGCCAGTGGTATATTGAGGACTGCCAGAACTGCCACGTCGGACTGGTGTCGGGACCACGTCAACCGCGCTGCCCATCCGTGGCAACAAGCATCAAGCCCCCACGACACCAGAATGTACGTTATTGACAGCGAGAAGCTCTTCCTCCCGTCCAATCCACCGCGCGACACAAAGCCATCGACTGTATGCAGGTCAGTGGTCTGAGATCACGCACACTAGGGCACAGCATGGCGAAGCGACAAGCAGGAGTTCCATCGACACAATGGAGCGATATTCACAGCTCGAAGGTCGAGCCGACGGCGGCTCGGCTCGGCATCGGCTCATGAAGCGTCGGATCCCACGCGAAGTGTCGCGGTGTAGTACAGGGAGGGGCTCCCGTTTGCTAGACGAACATGGTGCTGCGTGCGCTGTGGAATGCTGGAGCAGGGCTCGTGTTCCGCGCGCTCAACAAGCGCTCAATGCGCCCGGGCCTCGCGCTCACGTACCCGGCGGTGTGAAAGGGTCGCGCGGGGCTGCTTGACTGCGACGTGAACTTGCACCTCAACAACTCGTCGTACTTGTACGCCATGGAACTCGCACGCTGGCACTTCACTGGGTGCGGACGCTCCTACAATTGTCGTACCACCATGTTCTCGACCTGACGCGGCTCTGTGTGTCCTCTAGAGTGACGGGTATCCTGTTCCAGGCGGTCAAGAAGCGGCGCGCGTCCACTACGAACGTCCGCGATGAAAGGCATGGGGATCCATCACTCGCCACGCGTGACTCGCAAGTTGAAGTGCGCGATCGGGTTTGCGAGAGGATGATGATTTATGTGGGTCGACGGGTTGGTAGGAGACGAGGAGGGTGCGAAACGAGACCCGGGTCGGGTCGTCGGGTCTTCGTCCAGGTGCTTCATAAGCACAAGACAATAGTGTGTGTTATCGCGCGGGTACGGTTGACGGGTTGTATTGATACGGGTTGAACGATAGAACCCGGCCCGGATACAAGTCTTGGGAGCTCAT
>JAASGW010000871.1:0-10637 GCA_023334395.1 Phytopythium sindhum | reverse complement strand
TGCGAGCATTCACGCCTCGACGTCGACGCGGCGGTTCCTGAGCGACCTCAACGTGACGGTTATGGACTGGCCGGCGCTCTCCCCGGTCTCAACCCGATTGAGAATCTGTGAGGGATCACTGTCCGTGACGTTTACGATGCTGGGAAGCAGTACGAGTCCGCTGTCGACCTCGAAAGAGCGGTCAAGGCCGCATGGGATCGCATCCCATTAGAAACGCTTGTCCAGCTCGTCCAAAGCATGCCTGATCGCTGCTGCGACGTCCTCGAGGAGCGCGGAGCAACGACCAAATATTGACATGTCGAGCGATGCAAATAACCGCACTGGCGGCTAAATAGCAGCGCTGTTCGGATACTTTTGTCACCCCCTGTAACGGGGTTACACGTACAGTACAGTATGACACTGTACCGTACTCTCTAGAGAGTAGTGTGCGGCACACTACTCTGAGTTCGGGTCCTGACGGAATAGTGTAACACACACTATTCCCTGCACACATCCGCACAGCCATCCATGGCTGTGCACGCTTCCCATTGGCCAGCAACGGACACTGCTAGCCAATAAGAGTCGTTCATTTAGGGTGCGGCGCTCGTGGCCAACCACAAGTGCCTGTCACAATGCATACACTAGGTTTAGGAGGTTAGGACCCTGCGTCAAGCAAGCGAGGCGCTAAACAACTAATACAGTTCTCATTTTGACACAAAGTTCCCGGTTCCTTCTTTATTATAGCACTGTACGGTGAACCGTACAGTCTATAGTTAAAGTAAGTCAACGCTTCCTCGTACACGCGCACGTGTACGCCGCGTAACTGGCTAGCCCAGTTACACACCCAAGAAGTTGAGCGCGTGCTGCATCTTCTGGTTGAGGACGTTGCGCTTGATGCAGTTGATGATTCCCTGGTCCATAGGCTGGATCTTGGCGGTAGTACTCGGGGGCAGCTTCTCGACGCGGACGTTCGTCAGGTGCAGGCCAGTCTCGTGATGTGAGGCCGCGTTGTCGAACAATAGTAGAACAGACCGGTTTTGTGCATGCATTTCCTCGTCGAGGCCGACGAGCCATTGCTGGTACATCCAGCCTGCCATCCACCCTTTTTCCGTAGCGAAGTACTGTAGAGAAGCTGGTTTCTGTGGAAGCCAACGCGGGGCCGCTGCCGTCCCGAGGTACAGGATAGGAAGCTTCTCCGAGCTGTCCGCGTTGATGCACACCGCCATGGCGACGCGGGCCTTGTTTTGCTTCAAGGCCGACGCTACGTTCTTGCATATTGATCCACGGGGGACGGCCCGGTAGAAAAATACGCTCTCGCCCATGTTGAAGACGTCGCACGGGCGGTAGGAGTCGATCACGCGCTTAAGTTGTTGGATCCGCTCGCGAGCGGCCTCAATGCTGACGGAACTGCTCTCGCCAAACACGCGCCTCCAGTGGAAGCCATAGCGCTCCTGGAGGCAGCGCAACCACGACGGACCAAAGCGTGGCCACGACTCCTCCGCGATTCGCATCTTGGCGGCCAATTCCGCGGTGTGGTGGATGATCATGGCCCCCGTGATGCTCACGTTCTCGGCCTCGGCTAACATGACGAACTCGACGACGTTCTCGTCGAGCGCAAGCCGCAGGTCAGAGAGGGGATTTTTCCGGGTCGCCGTCTCGATTGGCCGCCGCAGAAGCCTCGCGCTCGACTTGAGGACGTGGCCGATCGTCGACTTGTTCGGCCGCGCCGGCAGGCTGAAGTCCGTGGTCGCCCACGCCTCCAGCTTGTTGTACGACAAGTACGGCGCGATCTTGGCCTTCTCGATGATGGAGATCTTCTCGAACCAGGTGAGGCGGACGCGTTGAACAAAAGGGGGTTGGATGGCGGCGGGTAGATGCAATGTGTGCCGATGCGTGCAAATTTGGTTGTGGTGAAGTGAGCGCGTGGCGTGAAGGAGCAAAATCATTGGACATTTTGAGCTCCCGCCATTTTTTAAATCTTCCCTATATCATTTTTGAATCGAGTTTGGCCAATCGACGTGCTGTTAAAGCTTATGCTGGATTTTCAACCTCACGCTGGATTTTTCTGAATCAGTACAAATGCTCATCTTCGTGGTACTCTCAGTGAGCATCACAGTATAAAATATGCGAGGGTATCATGTGTAGCCCCGTTGCATAACAACACTTAAATATGTATTCATTTGTAAGTCCCCAAGCTCATGTGTACCACGCTACACTAGGATAACTCCCCTGGTCAATGTTGAAGTCATACACGAATCCGCCTGGCGGCGCACTTTCCCGCGCGGCAAGCGCGGCAATGACCCCTACAAGTGGCGTCCGCGGCGCCGCGTTCTCGATGGATGCTCGTTGGCGTCGGCCGCGCGTTGGCGGGGATCTGGAGAGGCTGGTACAGCCGCCGTCCACGCTCGGCGTCAGCACTCTCCTGTGTTCGGCCTTTCCTGGCCGAGGAAGGACGGCCGCCACCATGTGTGAGAGCTCCCTCCGTCGAGAAAGGACGGCCGCGCGATAGTTCTAGCATCCTTTCTCGGCGACCAGGACCTGCCGGGGACAGAGCTCTCCGCAGTGTCGTATTTTTCCCCGAACGGCGCAAGACCTTCCCCTCCCCAGCGCAGCCAATCCGCACCAGCGCCTGGCGGTCGCCGATGGCGGGCTACCTGCCGGCTAGCTCGCCCGCCGCGTGCGCCCCCTCCCCGGGTCCGATGCGTTGAAGCTGCAGGTAAAGGTCGCCGTGTCACTGTTTGTGTGGCTGACCATGCGGGTGGTGACACCGAACGTTGTGGCTGCCCTTTCCATTGTAGGGCGCTGCCGGTGCGCAGCATCAGCAGTACAGTTGGTGAAGAGCGTCTGAGGCGGTCCCATAAGCCACCAGCATTTCATGAAGCCGTCGGAACGCCACTCCCGACCGAGAACGAGCCCATATGTGCCACTCAAGCAGCAAAAAAGAGCGCCTGTCGCCGTACATAGGCAGCAATTCAGACAAAAAGAGCATGCCTTCTCGAGAGCATCAAAGAAGACCAAAAGAGACAAAAGAGTGACTAGCGCCACTCTGCTCGAGAGCACCCACAAAGACGATAAGAGATAAAAGAGCAACTAGCGCCACTCGAGATAAGCAGTTAGAAGCCGTAGCTATGACTGTATATCGATCGAATGGCCAAGGCACACGCGTCCGCATCTCCAGCAACACGCGGGACTACAAAACCCCTGGAGCGGCTTGTAAGTCTTAGCGCGACTCGTGCGCCACGCACGACCGCCACACACACGAGTGGAAAGAAGATTGTTCAGCCCCACGACTCGACTAGGTTATCTCGAAAAGAGCGCTCCGTGCGCCACCCTAGCGAGAAAAGAGCGAAGCAAAGCCACTAGAGGATCACGAAGTTGATAGTAAAAAGAGGCATATGTTTGGGCAGGTTGGAGTAGGTTGAGGGAAACGTGCAGATAGGATAGATTGGAGACCCAAGGGAGCAGTGAGCGCGTCTAGGCACGGCTTCGAGCACGCCAGCGGAGCGGGACTCCGAAGGGAGAGTGCGTCCCTGAGCGGCTCGAGCGTGCCAGACAGCAGCTCAGCTCCCGCGCGTGGGCGGCGCGTCCAAGAGCTGCTGACGGTGAACCTTTGCTGCAAGTTCTCGCTGTATTCACACGATTACTGATCATTTTGTTGCTTTACGTGTCGAACGTTGGCGTTTCAGAGCGACCCGAGTACGCGGACCGCCGCTCGGGTGAGCTGGCAGGTCCAGAGGCGGCTCTGGTACGCGTCCAGCAGCTGCGGGAAGCAGTGAGCGATCCAGCGAAGTTGGCCCTCCAGGTCAGCGGCTACGATACGAGTAAGACCTTGCCGATGGTGGTGTTCTTGTTGAGGACTCATAACTGGTCTGGTGCGAATTCTAATTGCAACTGTGCTTATGGATTGCGGGTATCGGGGGTCTGACACCCGCAATCCAAAGTCCTGGCCAGGTGCGCCAGGTAGCTGCTCAGGCGACCGAGGCGCAACAAGACAAGCCAGCACCGAGCTCTACATCTCTGCTCGGATGCTCCTTTGATGCTTACAACACTAACATTAAGTCATGAGCGGCAACAGTGGCGGCAGCAGCTGTACGAGTGCCACCGCCATTTCGACAGCTTCGTGAGCGGCAACAGCGGGTCAACAGCGTCACCGACACCTTCGTGGGCGACAACAGCAGCGGCAGCAGCGTCTACAGTATCTCGGGCCGCTACTCGAGCGACCGCAGCAGTTGTATCAACACCGACGTCATCGTCGACGACGCCAGCCACGACAGTAGCGTCCGCTGCCTGCAGCAAGCGCGTTGTTGGCGTTCCGCCGGAGAGTGTGCGTGTCTGCAGTGCGATATGGTGGGTGACGCCGACGTAACTATTGGTGGTATTGGCAATATTTGCAGGTGCGGGAGGTGCGGATGAGCGCGGCGGGGGCGGCCAGGTCATGTGAGAGCGTCAAGAGCGCAAACGGCGCGAGCGGTGGGCGTGGCGATTTCATAGCGCGTGAGCGGCACTGTTTAGCAACACGAGCGATTCGGATGGCAGTCCTAGCGCCTCAGCTGTCTCCCGAGCCGGACACGAGCGGCTGCAACATCTGCGCGACCGCCACCGTCATTTCCGACAACTTCGTAAGCGCCTGGCGTCAGTAGCTAAGTGCAATGACGAGCGGCTTAGCGCCGACCACAAGCCTTGCGACGGTGTCGACGGCCTTGACGGTGGTCAAGAGCGTCCAAGAGCGTCCAAGAGCGGCTCGAAAGCGGCTCGACAGCGGACACGAGCGGTCAGAGCTCTAGCATGGACGTGGACGGCGACACAAGCTGTCGGAAAGCGACCCGGGACCCGGACAGGCTGTCGGTACAGTTAGAGAGCATTTGTGCTCTTCGTTTGGAGAGCGTAGGACGCAGGACGAGGCGAGGAGAGAGGTCGCGACTGGTGTTGGTTGTTTTCGTCGTGTATGCAGCGAGCGAGTACTCTCTGAGCATTTCGAAGCTACGGTCGAGCTGGAATGCCACGCCGTTGGCACTGTCGTGAGCTCTCAGCGCTGAAGTTAGCAGAAGCGACCATGGACGTTTGCGCGCGGAAGTTATACTCCAGCCGCAACCGTGTCGACAAAATGCGCCGATGCGCTGCTGCAGTTGTGCGACGGCTGATGGGCTATGAAGGCACGTGATGACATATTCACGCTGCAACGCTTCTTGTGCGGCGTCTTCCTGACCTTCTTACTAAGCTTCACGATGTGCGTGAAAAGGAATACCTTGGTCTCACGCTGTGAATGGCTCTGTCACGACCGATGACCCCGACGAAGACGCGTCGACAACCAAGTCCAAGAACTTCCTCAAGTATACCCGTTCGTCCCTCAAAGCGCATCCATCACAGTCAAGTGCACTATCTGATCAAGACAATATGGTGATGAATGAGAACGCATTCATTCCAAGATACGGCACCGGCGCCGACTGGATCCAAGTGGTCCAGCGCAGTGCTTGAAAGTCTACGAGGCTCAACCACAACTTGCAGCGGCTATCGACGCTAGCCGTCGCCCACACAGATCTCACTACTACTCGCTTAGTGGCTCAGCGCCTCGTCGCGGATCTTGCACGTGAACGCGTACGTGTCGACCGCGTTCGAGTACTGGCAGCGGATGTCTCCGTCGCCCTGGATGGCCTTCAGGAACTCGCGGTCCTCCGCCAGGTACATGTCGTCACCCGGGAACTCGAACACCGTCTCCTTGTCGCTGTTACCGATGAGCACGCGCAGCGTCGGCTTCTCCGAGTACGGCTCGACGACAGCGATGCGCAGGCCGTCCGCCATGAGCTCGAGCGACGCATCGTACGCCTCGCCCTGCAGCAGCGCGCCGTGAACTAGGTTGCCGAGCGCGCCGCTCTTGAAGTACCAGTTGGCGACGTGCGCGCGCGGCACGCGGTTCGCCGCCGGAATCACGCTCTCGTCCACGGGAACCTTCTCGAGGTAGCCAATATCGCCAGGCACGAGGCTTGCCTTGACGCTGCGGCTGTACACCGTGTCCATGTCCACCTCGCCCACCAGGTAGCGCGAAATATCGCAGAAATGCGTCGCCTGTTCAACGATCGGGCCGCCGCAGTGCTCCGAGTTCCACCAGAACAGACTCGGGATGCTCGCGTACGTGCAGTTGTAGCGCGCCGTGAGGCACACGACCTGCTTGTTCTGCAGCAATTCCTTGATCTTGTCGGCGAACATGGAGTAGCGGAACATGTAGCCCACCGACACGACCAGGTTCTTCTCCTGGCGCAGCTCCTCCACCTCGGCCGCGTACTTGGTCACCTCGTCGACTGAGGCATTGGACAGCGGCTTCTCGAGGAAGACGTGAGCGCCGGCACGCAGACATTGCAGCTCCAGCGGGTACTTGAAGCAACCGTGGAACGACGGCGGCACGCCGATGAACACGGCGGTGGGCTTGAGTTCGGCGAGCATCAGTTCAAGGTCGCCGTACACCTTGGTATTGGCCCACTTGTGGCCGGTCCCCTTGCGCGAACGGCGCTCGTCGACGCGCTGCTGCGCCTTGTCGGTGAGCGGGTCCACGACGGCGACAATGTCGACGCCGAGCTTCTCGAGGCGGGAAGCGTGGTCCCACGGACCTTCGGCCCCGCCAAAGTTGACAGCGCCGGCACCGATGAGGGCGACGCGGATGCCGGAAAAGGACTGCGCCATTGGGTCTGGTTGGAGTGGAGAGGGAGGCTCGGGGAGTTGTTCGCTGGGCGAGGTCAATTGAGGAATGACCACTGCAGTGCGTCGGCGATCGGACCTTCAGAGGCCCAGAGCATAGTGAATCGCTCGGACGCGTCATGGACCGCCATGTGCACCATACATTGTTCGGTCTGGCACCATGATCCCAAAAGTGTAATGCAACTTGTTTCTCTGGCGCCATGATCCCGCAGTGAAGTGACGCAGTTGGCCTCAACCACGAGCAGCCCTGCATGGCACGGCGGTAAAAACAAAGACGATCCCTGGCGAACGAGACCTCCACGTTGAACAAGCGCATCGTGGCCACCCAGCGCCGCACATACAGTCCTGATACAGTACAGCGCAGGCAGTGAAGTCAGAGAGTGCAATTTTAGTGGATGGCGTTGAACTTGCGGTTCAAGGCGCTCCTCCTGAGGTTCGTCTCTTCATCGCACGAGAGAGATCCGGTCATAGACCAGCGAGCGACACATAACCAAGCACACTTCCTTCGGCTAGTTTGCGATGCCAATCGCATGCAGAGCTTCGATGCTATTCGTGGTATCGGCGGCTCATGTTCGCTGGTCGGGTGGTCCATCTGCCTTGTCCTCTTCGCTGAGTGGGATCCCCCAAGCAGCTGCCGCGTCAATTGACCGCGTCCACTTCATGTCCGGCGCACAGCCATCTGCCGTTCCACCCTTCCTTTCGTGATCAAGATGTGAAGATGACAGCAATCGTAATGTATACGCACAAGTTAATCCTGGACACGAAAAGTATCGTATTCCAGCAGGCAAGGCAAGTACGGAACGTTCGCCATTTGATTGTTGTTGAAGTTGTGATCAACTTTTGCCCTAAATAATGAAGCACGACTATCTAAAGCCGAAGCAGACACACAGACAAACAGACAAGCTTCCAGATCTCGCCCATCCCGTCGGTAGAAATCGCCGAGGCTGGTGAAGGACCGCGGGTTCCGGCGGGTGACGCAAGTGTGAGCAACCTGTCGACTCGGGGAGGCCATCGCCTGGTCTGCTTGAAGATTGAACAGGACTGGTCGAGTCTCCTAAGCTATCGTCGAACGAGAGCGTCCGTGGTTCCACCGAGTTGCACTTTGAACGTGTATATACCGATGCAGTGCACTTCACACGCACATGCACACGCACGCCAGCAACACGATTGAAGACGTTAGAAGTGGCTGGACCTAGACAAATACACAACCGTTAGCTTATTCCTTCACGCTGCGTGGAATCCAGCGGAACGGTTTGTCGGTTGTCTCGAGTACCTTTGCCATAATCGATTTCGCATCCGAGAGAGAACCCGTCGAGTTGCCCAAGTCAAGATGGCGTCGGACGCTGCACAAAATGCCGTCAACGTGTTGGCGACGATCGCCACCGTCTGCATCTTCGTCAGCATGATCCCCACGATCTGGGCGCTCCACCGGAAGCGTGACAACAGCACCGTCAACTTCTACCCACTCGCCGCCATGTTCGGCCAGTCCATGGGTTGGGTGCTCTACGGCTGGGCCGCCGACGTCTTTTGGCCCGTTGGAGCTGTCAACCTCGTCGGCGCAGTGCTCGGGCTCGTTTTCTCGACCGTCCACATCTTCCACGAGAAGGAGTACCGCCGTCGGTACTCTCTCTGCTTCGCTGGCGTCACGGCGCTCGTCGTCGCGCTGCTTCTCTACCAAGTGCTGAGCTCGCAATCGGACCACACCATCTCACTGGTGCTCGGCTACTTCGCCAACGCCGGCGCCATCATCATGTTCGGCTCACCTCTGATCCTGCTGGGCACGGTCGTCAAGACCAAGAACTCGGAGAAGATTGCGACGCCCATGGCGATTGCTGGAGCCATCAACGGAAGTCTGTGGACGGCGTACGGCATCATGCAGGACGACCTGTTCGTCTTGGTGCCGAACTGTGCGAGCGCGATCCTGTGCTTCATCCAGTTGGTGCTGGTCGTGCTGTTCCCGACGAAGAAAGTTGCGATCAACCAGGATGAACTGCTGGACAAGGATGCCGTTGCGTGAGGGCCCAGTGACGCATCCAGGCCAGGAACATACCCAGAGTCCCGCAGAATACATAGTTTATTCGTTTACCCGTCACAGCGTCGATAAGTTTTCACACACTATGCGACTTCAGGTCTCAATCACTGCACAGACTCTCTTGAAATTGGGTTCACGATCTTCGTGAACGCGACCGCGGCTGTCCACGCCTTCTAAATGTTTGCTCGCATCCGTAGGTCCTCCAGGTCGCCACGGTTTACCCACCCATGCGAGGCGTCTGGGAAGTCCACCACCGCGCTCAGTTCGTCGACGGGGCCATGCTTGGCCTTGAGAATCTTCTCCACGCTTCCTCCCTCGCGGACGAAGTCCGAGTCGTCCCCCACCGACAGTAGCAGCTGCGGCACGCGCGTGATCTTGCCAGTTAGCTCCTCGATGGCGCTCTCGCCTCTCTGAAGGTTCTCAACAACCCAGGACGGGTAGAACGAGACGTGCCCCTTGACGACTGGGTTGGTCGTCGCAGACAGCGAGGCACCAACCCTGGCACCCCAGCAGTAGCCGTAGCTGCTTATGCTGGACGCTCCGGCCTCGGACTGCAAGTAGGCGATCGCGTCTCGAACGCGGCCCTCCAGCGCCTCGAACTTCTGCGCGCGCATCCACTCGTTCCACGCGTCCATGGCTCGCGGGTCGCTCGGGACTGGGTATTGCCCGTCGGTGACGCCCACGAGTGCGACTGCGTACCCCAACCGCCCGATCCGCTCGGCGTCGGTCTTGATGCGGCCGCTGCTGGGCCAAACACGTTGGGAAACGCGAGCACGCCGGCGGCGGACTTGGCTGGGCCAGCGACGAACAGCGCGGTCTGGCCGAACCGGCGCGCCACAACGCCACCGGCACCGGCGCACGGGATGTCTGGCTCCGCCGTGGGCGGACAGCACGCGCTCATACTCGATTGATCGCCGCAGCGGACGAGGAGCAGACGGCGGCAACGTCCTAGCAACTTGGTGAGCTGCTCGAGGGTCATCAGTCGTGGCTGGCAGATGATCTGATCTGTCTCGCAATAGTAGCAGCGTCACAACCGTGCGAAGAGTGGTTTTTAACCCTCCTTGGATAAGTATCCACGTTTGGTAGTTTTTGAAGCTCCACTTAACATAATGTGTACCACATCGGTCCAGCTAAAAAATGTCGACAAATTTTGTTGACAAGGAGCCCGGATCAGTCGAGGTGGAATGGAGACCACCTATCCGTTGTGCACTAGGACTTTGTCGAAGCATGTCACTAGGCCATCCTGGTACTCATCTAGTCGCTCTCTAGCTTAACGAACAGCGCTGGCCGAGGATGGTTTGGCCTTCATAGTTGATGGTGACCTGCCAATCAGAGCCCGACAGCACAAAACAGTTTTTGACACGCGAGCGTGTGTCAATCAAACGTGTCGAGCTGCTGCAGCGACGCAGAGCTACAACGTCAACGGCTGCCGGTGATAGTTTATACGGTGCCTCTGGCAAGGAGGCGGCATTCGCGATTTCGCCAGGAACTCGCCCAAACGTACTGAACTGCCAGCACATTGGTGACCATGTCCTGCTGCCCTGCCGTCTCGGAGCCTGCTCGCGAGTGCGCCGGCGGCCAGGGCGTCATCAAGAAGCACGGCAACACAACGCTGTTCATCACCGGCCCCTCCACATCCAAGGCCGGTGTACTCGCCTTTCCAGATGCCGCTGGGCCTGAGAGTGGACGTACCAAGCTGGATGCGGAGGCACTCGGCAAGCTCGGGTACGCCGTCGCGGTCGTGGACATCACGGACGGCAACTGGATGAACCCAAACGACTTGTCCGGTCTACGAGAGTGGCTCAACAAGTATAAGTTCGAGTCAATCGAGGGCAAGCTGCGCGACGCCATCGACTACCTGCAAAAGGAGGCCGGCGTGTCGGCCATCAGCAGCTACGGCTACTGCTGGGGTGGCTGGGTCGGTGCTGCGCTGTCT
>JAASGW010000870.1:0-10651 GCA_023334395.1 Phytopythium sindhum | reverse complement strand
TGTATATGTGTGTGTGTGTGTGTGTGTGTGTGTGTGTGTGTGTGTGTGTGTGTGTGTGTGTGTGTGTGTGTGTGTGTGTGTGTGTGTGTGTGTGTGTGTGTGCGCACTCCTTCGGCCTCCCCCTGTTGCGGTATCTTTCGAACGGGTTGGTGCTCGTGTCGTCGGTGAGCGTAAAGCCGCCAATTGCTGCACGTCGCGCCCAGTATGTTCACCGTGATCTTTGACAGCACTTGAGACTCCAGGATGTTCGCCTGTGATCGCTCAGCGTCTTCTATGGTGTAGTCTTCGGGGTAATGTGCGGTCGGACGCGGCTTAGTATAGTGATAATTTCAGCGAGAAACCCAGGGTCTGTTCGCGTGCCCGCCGCGCACGTTCGACATGCCTTCTTGTGCCCAAGCAAAACGAGGAACTGCACATATTGCCGCCGTAGTCCATGTCTTCAATCGCCCTTTACAGAGAGCAGCTTCGCAGAGCGTTTGATGGCTTCATCAAGCGCTTGAGCCGTCTAAATGCGCGTAGTTTGGAGGAATTATGATGCCCACGACTTCGATACAGAGCCGCTTTTCGTCTTAGAATGGAACATCTTGACCCGTGTGTCAGAGCTCGCATACTTGACGATGGTGCTTGTGTCGGGAGCGCCAGCTGCTTGGTCGCGTCGACGTTCAGGTCCGCTCTGTTATGCGTGGAGGTGCACTGTCCATGCGCTTGTCTATTATCTGCGTCTGCTGCTAAGTTTCAGCCGTCACGCGACCGTCGAGATACTTCAAGACGTGTATGTCTGGCTCGCGTTGATGAGCAGGCTGGGGTCCTCGTCATGCGAGTTCTTGCCGGGCGCGGCAAACGATGGATCACGAAGCCGAGAGCGAGAAACATGACGCTTGCCC
The DNA here is from genome assembly GCA_023334395.1 of Phytopythium sindhum. Taxonomy (NCBI): domain Eukaryota; phylum Oomycota; class Peronosporomycetes; order Pythiales; family Pythiaceae; genus Phytopythium; species Phytopythium sindhum. Next base: position 9,767 of record JAASGW010000870.1, on the reverse strand, counting down.
AGCCGAGGCTCTGGCCAATACGACCGAGTCGCGCTTCGAGCTCAGCGTGCAAGTTCTCTGCAATGTGCAGTCTGCAGAGACTCCTGGCCTTTGGCGCGGTCTAAGCGTCCCGTGCGTTACTGAGAGGCGTTGCACAGATCTCGGCAACTGCACTTGTGCATCGCGTCGCCGATATCCTCTGGTAATCTATCGCCGTCATTGTTTTGATGGTATTTTCGACGCGCGCGTGCCGCCTCTTCGAGAAAGAGGCTGCATTCGAATTGTCGACTCTGGCGGTGTGTCCCGACTTGTGCACGATACCCTCTGAGTGCGGCATGCTGTTGGGTGATGGCTGAGGCACGCTCGGGATGGTGCATCAACTCATCCAGGTTCGCTACAACTCGTGCGCTTTATTGACGACGACAACGAACCGACATGACCGACAACCCCACCGCAGCCACAAGCCACAATCCTGCTGAAGCTGCTAACGCAAGCCAACGAACTTTTTTTTGCAAGCCGTTGCTAGCTACGATGGGATTCAACCTCGATGGCTCTAGCATTTTGGGCGACGTTGCGGGCGGCAAGCACTTCTGGACAGTCGCGTAGGATGAAGCAGCGGCTCCCGACCGTGCTGCTAGCGCACAAGTGTCGTGCAGACGCGCTGACGAGCACCTGCTACGCTGCTGGTTGCCCGAGTCATTGTCAGGGTCTGTCAAGGTCTGCCAGGGTCGTATCCTTACTGGCACCAGCGCCCTTCTCAACTCCGTTGTCGACCGTGCTCTCGGCTTGAGCATGGCGCTGAAGTTGTCCTCCACGTGCGTTAAGCTGCGGCAGCTAGAACGAGCAGAAGTCTCCGCGGTCGTGGCCGGCACGTCCCCATAGACCTTGAAGTGGGCCTTCGTGCCCTTTGTGGGTAAAATTCGCGGCTCGCGAACGCGGATGCTGCTCTGACGCATTGAGGCGATTGCGCGGTCGCGATACATGCAGCAAATGCGACGAGTCACACGACGAGAGTGACGAGAGATCCAACGGGCGCGATGAACGATGGCGACCAGCCCGAGGTGCAGCTCTGAGTTGACGCGCATGACAACAAGCACGTCAAGGCCACCGTAAAGCAAGCACTTTAACAGCTCCCTCCAGATCACGTGTTCGCTAGGGTGCAAATTGGAAAGTGACCATTGACTCGACGGTGCTTTGTGCGTGCCCTATGTCTGCCTTCAGTTCACCGTTCTGCTCTACTGGCTTCTAGAACACTACAGTACCTGTCGGAGACTGGCACACGTCAACCTGATTCAAAACCTTCGATGACCATCACTCCCACAGCAAGTTGCCTTTCTACGTGTGACACGCTACGTATCTAGCAGTGGTACAGTGAGTGACCAGATGAGTGCAGATGGTCAGCTTCGTGCACCGCCTTCAAGCACAAGGTGGATGAAAACGACTGCAACAATGGCGAAGAGACCGCAGCTGCGAACAAAAGCGGCAATGTCTAAAACGACGTCAGTGAGCTGGCTTCCCTAAAGAACAAAGCGCTTCGACTGCCTTGGGAATACCCTCCTTGCTGTCGCTTAGCGGAGACGCCAGCCACAAGCTAGTTCCACGGTCGGTGATGAGTATGAGTCTTGTGTCCACGGTGCTCATACTCATCAAAGGTCCCGTGGGCATCCCCATGACGGATTTTTTGGTTGAAGGAAAGTAGAAGTTAATACTCCATGCAAGCGTCGACCACGCTGTAAGTTACAACTGCAGTGTGAGAACAACGATGGCGCAGTGTATGGAATGGGCAAAGACGAGACGTTCGACCGCCGACAGTCTCTTCTCCACATGCGCGATCGGTGCTTATGCTCGGCTTCATCAAGTCATTGCGGGTAATTTCAAGTCTCGATGGCCCCAGACTTTCTGGGCCCGCATCAAATCGCTGCTCGTCTTGTGCTGCGCACGTACGACATACATCAGCGGAGTACCAGCGTCCATCACACGGTCACTCCTAAAGACGGCAACTGGAACTGACTACTGCAGAGGCAGACAAGAACAGCACCAATTTGAAGCGGACGGAGGGACATCAAGAGCTGCACCGCATCACCAGGATTAACTGTGAGACGCAACCCCCACACGGCCCGCACAGCATTATTGCTGCGCATCGAAGCTCGCATGGAACAGGTAAGTCCATCGATACGGTACAGACATTCCGAACCAGGCGGATTTACATGACTGATATTATCTACGCCTGGTTAGTTGGGGTGGCATTGCTGAGCCTCGCAAACTCTTCCAGCGAGTCAAGTGGTGATGACGTTACGACCGATCTCGACGTACTCGCCCTTGCCGAGCAGCCACTGCACCACCTTGCCGTACTGCAGCAGCAGTGTCGTGTTGGTTTCCTCTAGCAGGTTCTCACGCTCGAACGGGTCGTTGTCCAGGTCGTATAGCGTGGCGACGTCGTTGTAGCCCGTGACGTACTTGAAGCGGCCGTCGAACCACAGGTGCCACGTGCTGTACGCCGACCGCACGACGCGGCGGGGTAGCTCGCCGTTGCCCTCGAGCATCGGACGCAGAGAGATGGCGTCGGACATCTGGGTCGGGATATCCTCGACCTCACCGATGTCCAGGAACGTACGCGCCAGGTCGATGAGCGACACGCCAACGTTGGTGGTAGTGTTGCGCAGCGTCTCGTTGACCACGGCGTCACCAGCGATCAGGAGCGGCACGCCCACCGAGGCCTGGTACGGGACCGACTTGGACCAGTGGCTCTTGTCGCCGAGCATCTCGCCGTGGTCACTCGAGAACACCACGATCGTGTCGCTCAGGTTGACCGAGTTGAGGATGCGGCCGATCTGCGAGTCGATGTTCTCGATCAGCGCGGCGTAGTCGCCACGCGTGCGGTTGTGGTGCTCGAGCGTCATGTTGCCAGTCTCGTAGTCATAGTCGACGGGCGGCGGGAACTGACGGCCCTGCACGGATGTCCACATGCGCTCGGTGACACTCATGGGGTAGTGAGGACCGTTCCAGTTGACGATCAAGAACCACTCCTTGTCCTCTGGCTTCTCGGCCAGCAGCTCGATGGCCTTGTCAGCGACCCAGTTGTCGTTGAACAAGTCGTCCGGTAGTGGGTTCGGGTACGTGTCTGTGTACACGCGCTCCGTGCCATCATGGCCGTTTGTGATGCGATCGCGAACGTCTTGGAGGAAGTCGTTCGTGCGGTTGTACTGGAGCAGGAAGTCCGTGTACGGCTCGATGTACGAGCCGTTCGGGTAAGGGTTCTCCAGCGCCGAAGACTCGTAGACGCCCACCGAGTTAACCATGCGCGAGAACCCCCACTCGTCCGCGTGCTCGCTGCCGTTGTTGGCCCAGCCGTAGCTGTTGAGCGTCTCGTTCTTGGCCAGGTCCAGCTTGCCGACGGCCATCGTATGGTACCCCGAGTCGCGCAGCAGCTTGTAGAACGTCGTCAGGCGGTTGATGGGGAAGTTGAAGTAGTTGGTGAGCACACCGACCTCCTCGTAGTGCGACGCTGCGGCGAAGCATGCGCGCGACGGGCCGCAGATGGGCGAGGCCGAGATGGTGCGGTCGAACTTGATGGCGCGCTCGCGGATGCTGTCGATGTTGGGCGTGTTCAGGAAGTCCGTGTCCGTCCCATTGTTGACCCAGTCGTGGCGTAGTTCGTCCGGGAAGAACACGAGGATGTTGGGGCGCTTGGCGTCGGCCGCCGGGGCCGCAAGCGCCGCGACGAGCGCCGCGAGCAAGAGAGTCGCGCGTCCGAGCACCATGGTGGGTGACTCGACTGTCGGAGATGTAGATGGAATCGTTGGCGACCGACGAGGCGAAATGCAAAGTGAGCTCACAGCTTCGGGCGCTGGAGCGACGCTAGTTTGCGTAAGGGGTTTTGCCAGTTTCGTGCAGTTTTTTATACTGCCCGAGTTTTGCCTTGTAATTTTTGACCCAGATATCAAATTCCCAAAATATGCACACGATGGCATCGAGCGTTCCTTGAGCTTTTTCTCTGTAGCTTCTATCCTATTGTACGAAGGGGACGCAAAAATATTTATAATTTTGAGTATGCTATCAACTTTTGGTGACAATCAGTTTCCTGCAAATTTTACACTTTATGTTTGTAGGGTTGACATCATCATGGTTTAGGGATAGGGAGTTAGGCCGACCATAGAAATCCTCTTAGAACAAATATTCTAATATTTATCTATTTTTGAAGGTAGCGTTTTATGAAGGGTAAACGTTCAAGTTAAGCTAACTTTTAGAAAATATCGTAAAAAAATTATGAGAAAACACCAGGAGTTAGTGCTGCCATAGCTTAGTGGTAAAGTTCGGTTTATAACCAAGAGGACAGTGGTTCGAATCCCCCTGGCAGTATACACTCACTCACATACTGAAAGTCAGTCACAAACTCGTGGAGGCCGGTACAGAACTGCGAAAGCGACCGCTCGCGCCAATATAAGTGAACTGATTGACCGCCAGTATGCTCAGTACCATGAGTCGGGTCCCCCCCGTCTGATTGGAATTCGAGATGTCAAATCTCAACAATCCAACATCACAGCGGGCCTAGGCATATAGAGGGATATCGTATCACTTCAACGACAGAATTAGACTAAAAGAACGAGTGGAGGTGGGTAGGGTGGTTCGTGAAACGATGAGTAACTGACTGGTTGCGGCAAATTGGCGGAAAAGCTGGGGGTGCCGAAAATTCAGTTACAGAGGTTTTACTGGATGTCAGATTATGCATATTTTTAACCAATAAATGTCTCGATAGAATATAAATGTTTCCGATTGGCTGAAATTAGATGTGTACGAATCTGGTCGAATGCACAAAATTGGCAAAACCCCTTAGCAGTTCGGGCGCTCTGACTAGCAGCACGATACAGAGCGGCTTGGCCATCGCAAGGCGCGCTCACTCACCGCGGTATTTAAAGAGCCTGGGATAGACGGACGAATGCTGGAGAAACCGTCGCTGATCGCCGTGCATCAGTGTTGGCGTGAACAGCGCCGAGCGTTCTTCCATCGCTTTCCTTCCCGATCGCACCCGAAATTGGGGCCCAATCGCAAGGTGAGACCGACACTCGATTAGTGTTGATGAGCAACGCACCAACGGCAGACAATTGACACTGGTTCACAACCTCTACCAATTGATATTAGTTTATAAATGATATCAGCGTTGTTAAGATCAAATTTATAAGACTTTAATAGTTTTGATAGCAAACACAAATTAATAATATAAGGGATGCTCTCTAGAGGATGCCTTACTCCCCCCATATCTACCAGCTGGTACACAAGAGATGGGACTGTCCCGTTGGTGCTGCAGTCAGTTAACTCCCACCATCAAACCTTTGAAAATACATATGTTTTAATATGATAGTAAGATTCAAGCTTTAGATAAGTAAATGGAGTATTATATAAAATACGGGATGAAAACAATATCGTTTATCCCCCGTTTAGATAACCTCTTAGTCCAGCCCATCCATGCGAGCACTGATCCACTTTGTGTCCACGTCACAAGCATCGACCAGATTACTCAGGCCAATGCGCTCTGAGCATTCCTCTGTGTCAGCCCGCCAGCACCAGCGTCAGCAGTTTGGGCGGAGGTGATAGGCGACCACCGACACGGAAGCTCCAGTCAACTGAAAGAAGCCGACTCGTCGACAACCGAAATGTTTGGGAGGCTGAGCCCATCATGCGCGACTGGTGTAGCTGTGCATCACGTAGGAGATCGGCATCGACTCAACAAGTGTTGGCGCATCAACATCTGTAGATGTATCTACAGTGAGCTGGATGCACGCACTTCAGTTTGTGTGCTCTGTGACTCACAAGGAATAGATCTGCAGTGCTTGGTGTAGCTCTTCTCAAACGTCATGCAACGATTCTATTCGTACAGGTGTCGGTGCTTTATTGACCCGGAAGCCAACAGCATCGCTCTCGCCTTACTCGCTACCCTCCTCATCAGATTCAGAGTCGCTAGTGGCATCCTCCTCATCCTCCTCATCCTCGCTCTCGCTCTCGCTCTCGTCCTCGCCCTCGGTATCTTCTCCCAGGCTGGAACCCAGCTCCTCCTCACCTCCCTGGTCCACCACGTCGCGGAACAGCGTCACCTTCCGCCCGTTGCGCGGCTGGGCGGTCCGCGCATTCTTGCCGTCGTCGGTGCCAGTCAGGTCGGATAGTATCTCTTCATAGTTGCCCAAGTAGACCTTTGAGACGTAGAGCGGCGAGCGGATTACCCACCAGGTCGTTTCTTCAGTGCACGGCGGAGTCGTGAGGCTGCCCTGGTACATGTAGACGTCGCCCATCTGCATCTTCTGCAGGAGCAGGTCGGCGTACGACTCCTCAACCGCCACCGACTCGTTCACGTAGCGCAGGGACTCCCACACGGAATTCATCCACTCGCTCTGGACCAGCTTGGACTTGGTGTGGTGCGCCTCAATGAAGAGCGACACAATCAGCGTTGTTTTGTCCTCAGCTTCGTCATTCAGCGCGTGCACAAACTGGATCTCGGCGTCGTACGCGTGACCATTGACCGTGTGCTCGGAGGGTGAGTGGATCTGGAAGCGCGTGAGGGAGTACGAGGCAGCGTCGTCGTCCTTGATCCGCACTTGGCACGCGTGCTTCTCCTCTGCAAGCCACTTGAACGCATGCTCGCCTGGATGGAGCGAGAAGTTGGCGCAGTCACCCTCGAACATCAGCGGCGTCTGGCGCACTGTGATGCCCCGCGACGCCGCCGCTCCCGACGCGTCATCGTCCCTGAAGTTGATTGGCGACTGGTTGCTCCCAGCGCACGAGGGATACCCAAGCGCCCAGTCTTTGGGGCTAAGCACAGCGCTGCTGGCGTCGCTGTCGCTTGGGCCACGGTACGACCACTCGGGGCGGTCGTACGCTCGCACGTATGGCAACGGGCTGCTGAAGACTAAAATCTCCGTCAAACAGATCGAGAGTGCAGCGAAGCGGAGCTGCATGCTTGCTCGGTAGCGCTCGCGATGGCGGAGAACAGAGACCCAGTAGCCGCTGGCCGCGAGAGTTGGGGAATGGAATCTCACTGGGAGCTCTTCGCATCCTTCGAGACGTTCAGTGCGACTCGCAGCCGTCGAGAACTGGAAAAGTTCGGAGCTATTGCTACACCTGCCTTCGTTGTTGGAGCGGAGGCGACGTGGCCAGTGAGACGTAGAAGAAATGATCCGATGTTGGGCAGTTTTTCCTAGCCCTAAACCCTATAACGTGCGTGACGACTGTCGAGCTCTCAGCCTTCGAAGCGGAGTGAACCAGAAATCTGGAAACTAGGTACCAGTACCTAAAAGCCTTCAACGGATCAAAATAGGTACTGCAGTCTGACAGACTAGGATAAGGCGCCATACAAACTATAACAGCAAAAACGGACAGATAACGGTATAAGCGATCCCTATCACATTGACTATAGATAGGGAAACTCCAAATACTTGAATAGGTATTTTCATGTAGTGGATCAAAAATGCCTACTTTGCATAGGCATGAAAATAAGATAGGGCGAATAGGCGATGAATATCATTTACAAATGATATTCACCATCCGAGTGCGATGGAGTGGGCGCACCACCTCCACTACACAGTTTTTCAGGAGTAGCCCTATGGGTTCGAAGGAGTCGGGGGCGAGTCACTACCGGTGTGGTCTGCGCATCAATTTAGATGCAGACTCGTAATGCTCAAGAGCGCAATCAGTCAAAGTTTAGAATCCACAACGCAGTGTATTGTTGAAGGGATCGATACCAAAAGTATCTAAACACACGGTCCCTTCTGTTCCTCCTCATTGCGCCTCGCCACGTGCTACTCACGATCTGCAGTCTCACGGCCACACATGAGTACCGTCCGCAATTCAACCCCTTAGACGTACGAGATGGTGCTGGGCGAGTAGTTGCACATGGGCGGGTTGACGCCGTCGTGGAAGTCGATGGGGTCGCCCTTGGGACGTGCCGTGCCCCACTGACACACGGGCTTCTTGGCGCCGTTCTTGATCTTGATGTTGCTGAGCGTGGCCTGGTCGCCGTAGTTCTGGTTGAGCGTGACGATGCTCACGCCCGGGTTGACGGCGTACACGTTGGTGACGGAGACCTTGCGCGCCTTGTTACCGCAGGTGCCGCACGAGCGGTAGAGCTTGCCGAAGTCCTGGGCGTAGAAGCCCTCGATCTGCACGAGGCCGAGGCCGTTGTGCTGGATGAGCTTGTCCTGGCCGGAGCGCGCGCCGCCGCCGATCACCTTGGACACACTGGACGCCGACCCGCCCTTGATGGACAGCGCGTCCTCGCACACGTCATCCCACCACACGTTCTCGATCACGCAGCCGCTCTGCTCGCAGTGCACGCCCTCGCGCTGGTCCTTGCCGATGATCACGTTCTTGAGCGTGGCGCCGGCCTCCACGAGGAACACGGCCGTGTTCTTGCCGCTCTCGTCGTCGCTTGTGCACTTGACGTTGGACCGCTGGTACACCTTCATCTTGCCGTCGAACACCTTGCCTTTCTTGACGGTGTACGGCTCGTCGAACGGTTCGGCGTTTCCGTTGTAGGTGGGCCAGGCGCCACTGGGCATAGCGGCGGCCTCCGAGCGCATGGATTCGGCACTTGTGAGCGTGGCGGCGGACGCGAGCGTGGCGGCGACGGTGGCGAGGGAGAGCACGTTGACCATGGTTGGTAGGTTGGTAAGTTGATAGGTTGGTAGGTTGGTTTGGTGGCTTGGGTTGTGGATTGAGCTTGTCAGTCGGTGGCGGAAGACTTGGTGGGTCTTGTGGTTGCTGGTTGCTGGTTGCTCGGTGCAAGGCAAATTGCGGAATGAATCGAGCTTGATGTGGTGCAGCGGAGGGGATGAAGGTTGCCGTAGGCATGCCTTCCTGGGGCAAATATCTGTGGTGGAGGTGGTGAACGTGTGTGTGGCTTGTAAAAGTGTTTTAAGGGCGCTTCCATTGCGCTGTTCGACGACGCAAACATCGGATCGGTGTATCGTTGTAGTTGCTGTTGGTCAGGTGTAGCGACGGCGACTGACGCTTGTCGTTGCGCATATGTTATCGTTCGAGATCTGAAGTACATGCTTTCGTATGGATGGATAGGAAACCAGTTGCTATTAGTCGTGCACGACTAGTTTTAGTCTGGTCGTTTACTTCAAGGAAATAATTTAATTCTCGAGCAATGAAAATGAAGTCGAACCACATTTTTGTGCCGATGGCATGCAATCGCACCGGTCTTGAGCCCGAACGGATCCTCCGTGCCATATGGGCACGAGTGGAGCAATCGATCAGCCGCACAGTCGGCATTGCCGATCGTTCTTGACGTGCCAAAACAGACGAGAAGGGCAAGTTGCGCTGCGTCACATCTGTACAGGCAATGTGCGACTCCAATCGTCCGACTGGCGCATATCTAATTGGATCGATCCACTCGATTTGCGGACCCCTGGGCCGAACACTTGTCCCGTGTCCCTATTGTTGTCACAGAGTGGTGCGTCCGAACTGTTTGCCTCCAGCCCAATTGCGTTGCGCCTACCCGTGCAGTTGGATACATGTAGATTTTCCCCACGATTGAATTGACACAGTCGAGTGCGCAGTGCAGAGTTGATGAGCAGCCACAAGATCAAGTACAGCTGCATTTGGAGCACGCTTGCGCTGAAGTCCACAATAGTACACTGCGCGCAGCAAATATACGCACACCCCCTGAAATTTTAGATTTTCGACGATTTCTTAGCTTGTAGTGCGAATTTCGAGGCGCCGTTTGGATATGTTGCAAATCAAACCTATACGATCACCGTGTATGGGCATTTATTCCCGATTTCGTACGGCTTCTG
>JAASGW010000869.1:0-10682 GCA_023334395.1 Phytopythium sindhum | reverse complement strand
CGCCGGACTTAAATCCGATCGAGAACTTGTGGGGCATCATTACGCGCAAAGTGTATGACGCGGGGACGCAGTACAACACCGTCAACGAGCTCGAGGACGCCGTTCGAGCAGCGTGGGATGGTATCGGCATGGAGGTCATCGGCAAGCTCGTGAACTCGATGAACGACCGGTGCAGTGACGTCCTGCTGCAGCGTGGACACAAGACTAAGTACTAGGGCCAGTTTAGGTGTCGATTTCTAGCCAAATAGGAGCCAAACGACGCAAAATGGAAGTCCTTCGTATATTTTTGTCGCGGTCCAAAATGACAACTTTTACATTTTCGGTCATAACTCTTCACTGGTGGCCCAAAACGACACAAAACTATATGTGGCAACTCGTCTTAATCTGTACGTTAATTTGAGCCCACCCCCAGGTTTGTACAACGCCATTTCGACGATTTATCGAAATTTCGATTTTCTTCGTATATTTATGGCGCGCACTGTACAAGAAAGAAGTTTGTAATACCTTACTTTATTTCTAGTACTTACTTTATTAATAAAAATCAAACATAGACCTTCATGAACTATGTTGTGACATAGGCTATCAAGATTATTGATGCACGGTACCGTACTCAGTACCTACCAGCAAGTTCAGCTCCATTCCGCAGCAAGCAGATCTCAGTCGCGCATTTGCGTCCCAGCCAGCAAGACCAGACAGCAAATCGCACTGCACGAAGCGAACGATGGCGTCGGCTGCTAAGAAGACGGTTCTCATCACGGGCAGCACGCGCGGCATCGGCTTGGAGTTCGCCAAGCACTACGCCAACGCCGGCTGGCGCGTCATTGGCGCTGCGCGTGCTGGCAGCAATACCGACAAGGTACGTTCCCAGCCTCCTCATGCATTCACTTCACAACGATAGAGCGCATACTTACTCGATCCCGTCGCTACTATAGCTCAAGGCGCTCAACCCGTTCAAGATCGTGACGATCGACGCGACGGACGAGTCCACTGCGGAGCGCGCGGCCAAGGAGCTCGAGGGCGTGGCCGTCGACTTGCTCATCAACAACGCCGGCATCTTCGAACCCAATGATCTGGCAACCACGTCGAAGGAGTCGCTGATGAAGCAGTACGAGGTCAACGCGGTTGGGCCGTTTCTCGTGACGCGGGCGCTGTTGCCGAACCTCAAGCTGGCTGGCAGCGCGACCGTCGCGCACGTGTCGTCATACATGGGCAGCATCGCCAACAATGACGGTGGATTCTACGGCTACCGCGCGTCGAAGGCGGGCCTCAACGTAATCAACTCAAGCCTGTCTATTGATCTCAAGGGAGACGGCATCACAGCCGTTGTGCTGCATCCGGGATACGTCGTCACGGACCTGACGGGCGGTCTGGGCGACGTGCGCACGGACGAGAGTGTCGCGGGTATTACTGCTGTACTCGACAAGGTAAGGCCCGCGGACACGGGCAAGTTTTTCCACTTCCAGGGCCATGAGATCCAGTGGTAAGGTTCCGTCAACATGCCAGAGGACCGGATCGGATGGCTGCTGAGCTCTGAATAATGAATTGGAATGCGGCTTACCCATTAAGACACGATGGCTTGTGGTGTCAACGGCATTTGGATTAATTCAGAGGATTTCAAACCGATTTCACTTATCGCTCGCGACTCGAAATCTGTGTTCCCTCCATCCCCGATTGCTGAGTGGCTGTCCAAATGTACTGGATCCAGTACACCGAGCACACATTCGCGTCTGCGATGGTATATATGACACCAAACAGCAACGAATCGCTACCGCAACGCCTACCACGCCCACAGCGTGCCCGTGTAGTCGAAGAACTTGCCCGTGTCCTCCAGCGTCAACTTGGACGCGACCGTCGCAATGCCCGCGGCCGAGTCCTCCGGCTGGACCAAGCCGTTGCCGCCATTCATATCCGTGGCGACGTACCCCGGACTCAAGACGATCGTGGTTATGTTCTCCTCCTTCAGATCTTCCGCGAGGCACGCGTTGAACATGTTGAGCGCCGTCTTGGACACGCGGTAGCCGTAGCCGACCCTGAAGCCGGTGTCGGTGCCGATGCTGCCGACGCCCGACGAGATGTTCACAACGATGGCGTTGCCGTCCGGACCCTTGGACGCGAGCTTGAGGTTCGGCAACAGCGCGCGAGTGAAAAGGAAGGGTCCGATGGCGTTGACCTCGAACTGGCGGAGGATGGACTCCTTCGTGGCTTCGTGGAGACGTCCGGGTTCAGCGATGCCGGCGTTGTTGATGAGGAGGTCGATTTTGATGCCGTCGAGCTCCTTGGCGGCGCGGGCGATGGACTCCTCGTCCCTCGACTCGAGCGTCACGATCTTGAACGGCTGCAGGGCTTTGAGCTGAATCAAGTAAACGTCACACGAGAGGGCGATACAACCAGGGTCAGAAGATGGTGCTCAAGACTTGACGCCGATTGAAGTGCATGCATTGGACACAACCCCTCACCTTGTCGGTGTTGCTGCCGCCGCGAGCTGTGCCGATGACGCGCCAGCCAGCGTTGGTGTAGTGCTGGGCGAGCGCGAGACCGATGCCGCGGTTGCTACCGGTGATAAGGACGGTCTTGTTGTTGCTGGCAGTGGTGGAGTTGGCCATGTTGACTGTGGAGCTTGGTGCCTGGTGCTTGTTTGGTGCGCTTGGCGCTTGAGGTTGTTGCTCAGGTTGTTGGTGAAATTGAAAGTGAGGATCTGGCTGCCTGTTGCGTCGAGGGGCGGATGCCGTTGTTTACTAGTGGCGTTCACGGTGCGTCTCAGATGTCTTCAAACGTGGCTTGCGACATCGATTGTGGTCGAAGGCGACACCATTATAATTCGTATGCGCGTATCGATAGTTGACGTAATATGATGTACTTCGGCGTCGAAGTACAGTATTACGTTAGCGAGAACACCTTTGATCCGGCACACGTAAACGCCTGTCTTCAGATGCTGACATAGGCCAAGACCTCAACGGCTCCAACCCAACCCTGCAACTGCTGGAACCGTCGTTGATGCAGTGATATCTTCTCTTCTGCATGGTTAGCTGTTGCCCAGCATCGCAACAAGACGTGAGGCAATACGTCGTGGGCTTTCAGCAGCTATGGCAGCAGCTTGGCAATGTCCAATGTCTTGCTTGCGACGAAGGCAACGACTATTGTTGCCTTCCTGTAGGACAGTATCAGATTATGTACAGCATCCGACAAAATAGTGTGTTCTATTTTTTTTTTTGGTACTTCTATTGATTATGAAACATGGCAAATGTTTCTGTCGTCTGGGAGGGGTGCGTGCGAGGTTACACTGGGTTACCCGTTTCAACAAGTCCAGCGTAAACGTCTCGATTACCGTTTACGCGGGTCGAGCCAGCTCCATCGACTTCGCTCTGCTTCGACAGCTCATTTACGCTGCAGCAGCAGCCCAAGCAAGTTTCAGTCCAACGGAGATGGCGATGGCGAGTTCCAAGACGATGCTCATCACGGGCGCAACCCGCGGCATCGGGCTCGCGTTCGTGGAGCGCTACGTGCAGGATGGCTGGCGTGTGATCGCCACGGCGCGCAACGTCGCCACGGCTGACCAGGTGGAGAGCAAACTGGCGTATCTTATCATCCACCCTCGTATGCTAACTGTGACTGCATTCGATTGACCCCTGTGTCCAGCTCAAGGCTTTGTCACCGTTTAAGATCGTTCAGCTCGAGATAGACAACGAGGAGTCGATTGCGCGCGCAGCAGAGTCGCTCAAAGGAGAGCCCATCGACTTGCTCATCAACAACGCTGGCGTGTTGGAGGATGGCTCACTTGCGACTGCCACCAAGGAGTCGTTCATGCGGCAGTTCGAAGTCAATGCCACCGGACCATTTCTTGTGACGCGAGCGTTTCTGTCCAACCTCAAGCTCGCCTCCAGCCAGCACGGAGAAGCTATCGTCGCATCGATTTCCTCGCAGCTCGGGAGCATCGCGCGCAACACAGGCGGGCGCTATGGCTACCGCGCGTCCAAGGCGGCACTCAACATGATCAACTCGAACCTGGCCATTGATTTGAAGGGAGACGGCATCACTGCCGTCGTCTTCCACCCGGGATACGTCGCCACCGACATGAACAGTCACCAGGGCGTGGTCAGGCCTGTAGACTCGGTCGCAGGTATGACGGCGACCATTGCCAAGTTGAAGCCAGCGGACACAGGCAAGTTCTTCGACTACACGGGCGCCGAGATACCGTGGTAGGACGGGAAACAGGAGGCTGTAGCGCTCAGGATGGCGGATCGGATGCGAGATTGAGCAGACTGACTGAGTGGAAGTGGGCGTTGGTGACCACTTGATGCATCCAGCGCAAGGTGTTAGACCTTAAATCGTGTTACTTGAGGCAAAGACATTGCTCACTGTGAGACTCGAGCAAAGAGCGTTTGCGTCACCGAACGTACTTGTTCTCGCTATCGTGAACTTTACTGTGATGACGGCATTTATGCATCAACACGTTCGGAAAAGTGCTCGTCCATACTAAGTTGTAAGCTTTGGCGCCTCGCGCTGCTCCAGCTGCTCCGTTTGATGTCGTTATCCCCGCTCTGCTGGTACACTGTGTCTTATGTAGCAGGCGAATGCTGCATCACTGTCGCGCCCTCCACCAAAGCCTCACTTCCGAATTCGCCAGCAACCAAACACGCGCACACACACCAAACATCGACACGCTACTCGACATGGCCGCAGCAATTGACAAGACTGTCCTCATCACCGGCAGCAACCGCGGCCTCGGCCTGGCGCTGACCGAGTACTACACCAATGCTGGCTGGCGCGTCATTGGAACGGTTCGTGACGGCAGCAACACGACAAGGTTGGCATTCCAAGCAACAAATTCTGTGTTTGTAAGCTCGTTCATAAGTCTTTAACCGCATGAGTGCTGGTGGTTGTTTGAAACAGCTCAAGGCGCTGCAACCGTTCAAGATCGTGGCGCTCGAAGCGAGCGATGAAGAGTCGGTGGCCTGTGCGGCAAAGGAACTTGAGGGTGTGAAGATCGATCTGCTCATCAACAGCACCGGCATCTACGACGGTGCTCGCATGAAGGACATCACGAAGGAGGCGCTCATGAAGCAATTCGAGGTCCATTCGGTCGGCCCGCTGCTCGTGACGCGCGCGCTGCTGCCGAATCTCAGGCTGGCAGCTGAAAGTCCAACCGGCAACGCAATAGTGGCGCATCTGTCGTCACTGCTTGGCAGCATCGGCTACAACACCGGCCTGAATGCTGGGTACGCTTACCGGGCATCGAAAGCGGCTCTCAACATGATCAACGCGTGTCTCGCGGAAGATCTGGTGGAGGAGAAGATCACTGCGGTGGTTTTCCACCCTGGCCTCGTCAGCACCGACATGAACAACCACAAGGGGGTGGTCCAGCCAGCCGACTCGGCCGCCGGTATCACGTCGGTCATTGCTGGCTTGAAGCCCGAGGATACGGGCAAGTTCTTCGACTACACCGGCAGTGAGTGGCCATGGTGAAGCGTGAGCGGCCGTCATCGCATGCGCCTACCGGTTACGCCAGCCTATTGCGATTGATATGAACGGAGGGCAGTAGAAAGCGAGAGGTTATCCTAGTATTACGTTACTATAAACAGTTGACGTAAGATATCGAGGATGTTGAAAGCATATCGCATTGCTCGCGTCGACCAAAATGCCACAAGTAATCTCGCCGGCTTGTATGGAGCCCGGAGGTAACAATTGGCTGGATGGAATCGGAATGCTATGCTTGTAACCCTTCCTGTGCGAAATCGATCGCGTTAACGCTTGTTCATCAACGTGATCCTCAGCTCCGACGCAGTTCACTGGGTTCCCCCTCACGGGTCAACGCCTGCGCCACTCCTCACTTTGGAATACACCTTCTACCACGCGCGTCGCCTTCCCCAAGACTCTTTCAACCGACCATGAGCGGCAAGACTGTGTTGATCACCGGCAGCAACCGCGGCATCGGTCTCGCCTTCACCAAGCACTACGTCAAGAGCGGATGGAACGTCATCGCTGCGGCCCGCGACGTTCATAGCGCCAGCGAGGTGCGTTCGTTTTATACCTTCGCATTGTCATTGCTGATGGTAGGTCTCACTAGTTGAGCATTCAGCTCCGTGAGGTGGCGCCGTCCAAGATCATCTCGCTCGACACGAGCGACGAATCGTCGATCCTCAGCGCAGCCGAGCAGCTCAAGGGCGAGCCGATTGATCTGGTCATCAACAACGCCGGTATCGGTATCAGCGGCGGTATTGGAAAGACGACCAAAGAGGAGATGATGAAGCAGTTCGAGATCAACGTGGTCGGCCCATTCCTCGTGACGCGCGCGCTGCTGCCCAACCTGAAGCTTGCGGTTATCAAGAACGGCTCCGCGACCGTCGGCCAGGTCACGTCTCGCATGGGCTGCATCTCGGACAACGGCTCCGGCGGTATGTACGGCTACCGCGTGTCCAAGACGGCGCTCAATATGGTCAACTCGAGCCTGGCCGTTGATCTCAAGGACGACAAGATCATCGCGCTGGCGCTGCACCCCGGGTACGTGCAGACGCGCATGACGGGTAACTCGGGCGCTGTGACGCCCGACGTGAGCGTCACCAGCATGACCAAGATCATCACGAACGCCACTGCCGCCGACAGCGGCAAGCTCTTCCACTTCGAGGGCTACGAGCTCCCGTGGTGAAGCAGATCGGCGTTAGCTGCGACTTGTGCATGCATGTCACACAATGCACTGATTTACCATCAACAGATTGGCGTGTCTACTGATCTTAGAATCTACTAAATCAGTTCAAATCAATTTTTTTTGGTCTATAACATAATTCGTAGCGAGACGAGTGAAGGTCTCCTGTTGACGTTAGCCGGCTCGGCTAATGCAATCAGTACACCGCCATGTGTCGGTTTGGTGGGCGTGGAGGAAAAGAGACGTGCGAAAAGCTGTGGGCCGCAAGTGAGTCGGGTCCATTTTGATTGGCCAGCCCCTCTCGCCTCTTCCCCACCCACCTCAGTTTCCATTTTCACACCGAAGCACCAGTCTGTCCCTTCTCCACCGAGCGACACTATGAGCGACGCCAAGACCGTCCTGATCACCGGCAGCAACCGCGGCATCGGTCTCGCCTTCACCAAGCACTACGTCAAGAACGGATGGAAGGTCATCGCCACGGCTCGCGACCCGCAGACCGCCGACGAAGTGCGTCTTCTACACCGTGTGACATCTTTAACCGAACAGCTCACTTACGATCCGTTCTCCTCATAGCTGCGCGAACTGCCGGTGGCCAAGCTGCTACATCTCGACACGAGCGACGAGGCCTCGATTCTGAGCGTAGCTGAGCAGCTCAAGGGCGAGCCGATCGATCTGGTCATCAACAACGCCGGCATCGGTGGTTCGCGGTCGCTGGCTGACTCCACCAAGGAGGAGATGATGAAACAGTTCGAGATCAACGCGGTCGGTCCGTTCTTGGTCACCCGCGCGTTGCTGCCCAACCTGAAGCTTGCGGTTGCCAAGAACGGATCGGCGATCGTTGGTCAGATCACCTCACGTATGGGTAGCATCGCTGACAACGGCTCTGGTGGCGCTTACGGCTACCGCGCGTCCAAGTCGGCGCTCAACATGTTGAACTCGAGTCTCGCGCTCGACCTGAAGAACGACAAGGTCATCGCGTTGGCGCTGCACCCCGGATACGTGCAGACGCGCATGACCAGCGAGACGGGCATGGTCACCCCTGAGGAGAGTGCCGCTGGCCTCACCAAGATCATCGCGAACGCCACTGCCGAGGACAGTGGCAAGTACTTCCACTTCACCGGCTACAACCTCCCGTGGTAGATGCAACAGATTGAGGCACGATTGATGTCCAAGAGCTTCTCTTTTCTCCAACGCACTTGGCGAAAGATGATTTAACTTAGCAAGAATACACCAGTTCTTTGCAAAGACCTATGACTTGCGCACATGCATGCTCGATACGTTCAGCTCGTGAGATTTGATCAATTGCCTACGATACTGCGCATCAATCGGTGACCTTCTATCGGTTTGACGCCCGCCTCAGGCATTTTTCATCGTCTCGCTGTCAAATGTGTCGTAGATCGCGAATGTGACGCCACCGCGTGACATGCCGATTCGCGTGTGTCACTACAGAGATACGAGGCACCACCGAAGCGTACCGAACCTGACAGCTCGAGCAAGTGGTGAAAATCTATTTCCCTCCGCGTCAGTATTTCGGCATCCGAGCGAGCATAATCCAACAATCCAATCCGACCAGTTGACCTGCGGCGTCAATGCGCCCGCCGCCCACAGTTTCAGTAGGCGACGCTGATTGAATGGCCAAGAAGGCGGACGCGTCCGACTGGCCCCGTCATTGTGCTTACGAGTGGCGGTGATGCAAGGTAATGCATGTAAACCGTAATGTTTTCGCGCTCATGGGGAGCATTGACGACCAAGAAATGTCGCGCTGCTGTGTAGCGTGTCGCACGAGCTTCAACTTGGAAGCCAGGTAGATATTATACCTAAACATGGTACGTTTGGGTGAGATCATATGGTTCCAGATTCCTTTAAGCTTGTCAAATGTATGTTGATATCCGACTATTGCAAGATAAATAGCGATGAATAACATAACAAGGTAATACTGAGGAGCTCCGATGAGCGTGCTGATGTAGCCAAGCGGTGCGATGTCATCATGGAGCAGGATAACTCCTCCATGATGGGCAGCCCTTGGCTTCGAGGAAATATGCGACTGCGTGCGATACATTGCGCAAGTCAACATGGAGCCGTTGCTTTTGGATCGCGTAGCTTCCCATGTTTTCATGATCACCGGTGGAGTCATTGCTATGTTTAACGCCAACAGGCAGGCCCGACAGTTCGAGATCGCGGACGAAGCGGCCGCTTCCTAACCGCTCACTTTGCAATTTGCCTGCTCCCCCCAACAACTCTCAAGCTCACTCTTTACTCTCCAACCATGGTCACCGCGGACTACAAGCTCTTCACACCGTTCACGATTGGCAAGGACCTCGAGATCAAGAACCGCGTCGTGTTTGCGCCACTGACGCGCGGGCGCTCCGGCGAGGACCGCGTGCCGAACGAGCTCAACGAGCTTTACTACGAGCAGCGCTCGGGCGCTGGTCTGATCATCACCGAGGGCGCCGGCATCTCGGAGCAGGGCTACGGCTGGTACCACGCCCCCGGTCTGTACACGGAAGCGCACGCGGAGGGCTGGAAGCGCGTGGTTGACCGCGTGCACGCCAAGGGCAGCAAGATCATCCTGCAGTTGTGGCACCTCGGCCGCCAGAGCCACTCGAGCTTCAACGCCAAGCACGATATCGTCGCGCCGTCGGCGATCCGCCTGGAGCAGGGTCACACGCGCACGGCCGACTACGTGCAGGTGCCGTACGAGACCCCGCGCGCGCTCGAGACGGATGAGATTCCCGGCATCGTCGAGGACTACCGTCACTCGGCCGAACTTGCCAAGAAGGCGGGCTTTGATGGCGTGGAGGTGCACTGCGCCAACGGCTACCTGCTCGCGCAGTTCCTGCAGTCGGCGACTAACAAGCGCACTGACAAGTACGGCGGCTCGTTCGAGAACCGCGTGCGCATTGTGCTGGAGGTCGTGGAGGCTGTCAAGACGGTCTACCCCGCCGACCGCATCGGCGTGCGTGTGTCTCCTAACGGCGGCTTCGGCGGCATGGGCAGCGAGGACAACTTTGAGATATACACGTACCTGCTGGAGCAGCTGAGCACGCACGGTCTTGGGTACCTGGCGATCCTCGACGGCTTTGGCTTCGGCTACCACAACAAGTGCCGCCTCATGACGGCCTTCGACGCCAAGAAGGCGTTCAAGGGCACCGTCATGGCCAACTGCAGCTACACGCGCGACATCGCCGAGGGCGCGTTGCGCAGCGGCGCCGCCGACATGGTGAGCTTCGGCCGCCCGTACATGTCGAACCCGGACCTGGCCGAGCGCTTCCAGAACGACTGGCCGCTCAACCCGCCGCTCCCGTTCGAGAACTTCTACCGCGGCGGCCTCGTCGGCTACACCGACCTCCCCTTTTACGAGCCCACCGCCGACAAGCAGTAATTCCACAGCTCTAGAGGACAATTTGCAATACACGGTCACTGATATAGTTTGACATGGTGCATCCATTCTCCATTCGTTGCGGCTGAAGCAGCTTAACCCAAGCAGTATTGAAGAGACCGTAATGTTAGGAGAGCACAGCCATCCGCGCACTTGTTCAGCATGATGGCAGTTCAAATGCACTATACGTCAGCGACCAAGTTGTACAGTGAGGTGCAAATCTATAGACGCACTCGATTTGACAATTTATAAGCTGAATTTCGAAGTGTCGTTTTGATTAGATAAAATTGGTGAGAAAAGCAGCTAAATGCAGTTTTCAAATTGAAAAAAGATCCAATCGTTTTTTAGAAATGACGCTTTCGGCCATTTTTGCCGGTGCGTATCTATAGACGCACCATGAAGTCTCGGTCTAGCGATCGATCGCGCCGCCTTTTCGACGCAGGACATCCACCATACGCTTGAGCATGTCGTCGTAGAGCTTTGCCAAGTAGAATCCACCGATGTTCCGCCAGCTTTTGGCCAACTGGTCGCGTAGTTGGTCCACAGTTGCGAACTGCCGTCCACCCCTGTAGACGTCGCGCGCGAGAACGCCCCAAACGTTCTCAATGATATTCAGATCGGGGCTCTTGGCCGGCCAATCCAGCAGGTCGATGCCCATAGCCT
>JAASGW010000868.1:0-10698 GCA_023334395.1 Phytopythium sindhum | reverse complement strand
GGAGCTCCGGAGATCGAAGACGTGGCGCCGTTCGGCATGCCGCGCAAGTCGAACGTGTTCTCCATCGGCGACTGCGCCGAGATCCTGGACTACCCGCTGCCGGCGACGGCTCAGAAGGCGCAGTCGCAGGCCAACTACCTGGCGAACCTGCTGCGAGGCAAGAACCCGGCGCCGGCCAAACCATACACCTTCCAGAGCAAGGGGATGATGGCGTACCTGGGCTCGTACCAAGGCCTGTTTGAGGCGCGGCCGAGGGACGACGACAAGATCACGCTGAGCGGCTGGAAGGCTTGGTTCCTGTGGCGCAGCGCGTACCTGACCAAGCTCGGGAGCTGGCGGCTGCGCATGCAGGTGCCGATCGACTGGTTCAAGGCCCTGGTAGTCGGCCGCGACGTCTCGCGGTTCTGAGGCGATGACACGCGGCTTCCTCTCTCTCTTTTCACGCTAGCGAGCAGATTGAATGCTACTGTTTCTCCATGACAGTGACGCATTGCCTTTGTATTGTGAGAATGTGTCTCCAAGTGATCTGCGCGTGTCTAGCATGAGGGCGTACTCCTCAACGCGGCAGCGTCCATCCCTAGCATGAGCTCACCGCTTGGTCCACTGCGCGTGCTCGTGCGGCGCCTTGCGGTCCGTGAACTCGGCGGCCGGCCGGCGCCCGCCGCTCGTCACGTGCGCCCAGTACGCGTTGAACGACACGAAGTCGCGGACGCCGAGGTCGACCGTCTTGGTGCGCAGCATGGCGGCGAGCAGCCCGCGCAGCTTCTCGACCTGCGCCGTCGTGAGCGTCGCCGACCCGGCAGCCTTGGAGGTCTTGCCGCCGTCCGTCAGGTCAAGGTCCGCGGCGCTCAGCACCGTCATCTTGAGCAAGTGGTACGGGCGGAAGCTCGTCCAGAAGTAGTGGCGCCAGCCGTCGCCCGCGCTCTGGCTCGGGCTGAAGTTTTTGAACTCGTAACGGAACGCGACCAGGTGGATGCGCGTGCTCTCCGCCGGCAGCCGCTGCAGCACCGGCACGAACGACAGTACGCTCTTGCCGTTGCTGCGCGCACCCTCGGCGAACACGACCACGGGCCCTCGCGCGTTCTTGACCACGTCCTCCAGCTTGTGCGCCTGCGGTTTAGCACGAGGGAGACACAGTCAATCGGCAGATCGCTATGCCATTGACGAGAACGAGAGGACGCACGCTCGCGTCGAGAGCGCCCAGCGGCGCGGAGAAGGCGCGCAGAACGGCGCCCGGCAGCCCGTAGACGCGCACGAGGCCCTTGGACGCGCTCTCCTCGGACACGAAGACGAACTCGGGCGAGAAGCGCTTGGCCAGCACGAGCACCTCCAGGAAGCTCGTGTGGTTGCACACGATCACGTCCCCGCGGCGCACGCGCGCGTCCTTTGCCCTGGCATTGCCCTTGGCCTTGCTACTCGAAGCAGACGCAGCGTCAGGGACTGGTAGAGAACAACGTAGGGCTGTAGCAATGCGTACCTGAGGCCGAGGCGGCGCGTGTTGGCCTCCTCTTCCGTCACGAACACGCCCAGCACGAGCAGCAGCAGCGCGCAGAGCGGCCAGTCGGTCAGGCGCTTGAGCAGGCGGCCTAGGAAGGGTACGAACGCCTGTTCTCACAGCGTTAGCACAGTGCTGAAGGCGTAGAACTCGCAGAAAAGAGACGCACCAGCACGGACGTGACGGCCGAGATCAAGACGACGACGGCGCCCACGACAGCCACGAGCGGCAGCCTCACCAGCGCCAGCGCCGAGCCGCCCAGCACACGCAGCCCTTTGACCGCAAGGTTGTCGCCCAGCCGCTGCTTGTGCGGCACGAACGGGTTGATGCCCGTCGTCAGGTCCGCCCACCGACTGTACTTCTCCATGTTCGCCCTCTCCTGATGTGAGGTGTTGGGGGCGATGACCACGACACCATGTCACTGTACTGAGGTATCGGTAGTCACTATTCTTAAGCTCGCACAGTCACTGTGTCGAGGGATGATGATGCCACTCTTTCATCTGAGTCTGAGTCCGACTCGACGCTCTGATACGGGTTTTCGTAGGAAAGTCAGCGCGAAGAGCTCAAGACGACACGCGCCATCATCACATTAGAGCGACAGACCGCCATGAGCCAGCGGCGGCGGGCGGGCGAGGCGCCGGCGGGGGCGGAGCGCGCGGAGGGCCAGTTCACGCCCGTGGAGGGCGACGAGTTCGACTTCATGCAGCAGGAGGCGGCGTACCGCAAGCAGTTCGAGCCCGTGGCGCCGTGGAACCGCAAGGACATCCCGGACTATGGGCCGCTGGACGATCGGCACTACCTGCTCATCTTCTGCGTCGTGGGCATCCTCGCCACCATCTTCTACGAGACCACCAGGTGCGTCTGCTGCTGTAGCAGGTTAGTAAGCAGTCGTCTAGCACGTGGCGCTGACTTGTGCTGTTGATGTGGTGGTGACAGCTACTTCGGGCTCGTGAACCGGTACCTGGCGTACGCGGCGATCTGGTTCCCGCTGTGGTTCCGCCTGCTCACGCGCGTGTCACCGGCGCCGACGGAGGAGGAGGTGGAGGAGCAGGAGAAGCGCGAGTTCTTCAACCAGCTGCAGAGCATCGCCAAGGAGGCGGACGAGGTGGACGAATAGCGAGCGACGAGCGGACGACGCGTGGGCGACACATGCATGTAACAACAGCCCTCTCAACGCATCGAGGTCACTGCCAGTCCCTTCGTTCTGTTCGCACATCCGTCGTCACTAACAGGCCAAACCGCTCCCTACAACTCACCAGCCCTGGAACACAGGTGTATCTACTTGCGGAACCAGCCGAAGAGGCCGCCGGAGCTGGTCTGCTTGGAGGCGGCGGCGGCCTCGGCCTGCTTCTCCTCCTCCGTCTTGGTGCGCTCCGTGATGTCGGGCATCTCGAGCTCGTTGAACGCCACGTCGAACAGCATCGGCTTGCTCGGCACGGCCTGAAACGCCGGCGGCAGCTTCACAACCTCGTAATGGGCCTTGGCCGAGCCCGCCACGAACTCGTTCTGGCGCTCCAGCAGCGACTTCCTCGTCTTAGGCACCGCCAACTTGGACTTACTCTTGCTCTTCGCCTCCGACAGCTCGAGCTCTTCCAGCTGAGAGCGAACGTCGCTCTCCGACGCTGTCGACCGCTGCAAAAAGCTCTGCGCAGTCGTACGGCTCACAGCACCGCCCAGCTCCTCGCTCAGCGACTTGCCAAACTCCTGCAGCACGTCGTCCTTGGCGGCAGGCTGCGCGCTCAGAATCTCATCGGCCTCGCCCAGGAAGCCCGCCGCGTACTGATACAGCGCCATCGCCTCGGCGAAGCGGCGCTGCTGCTGGTACGATTGTGCGATGGTCGCCGCGCGCACCGCGCGGAACGTCGCCTGGTAGGCGCTATACTTGGCTGCACGAAGCGGTTCGAGCTCGGTAAGTGACGGGATGCTCAAGATGTCGCCGACGCTCTGCACGAGCATGTCGAGGATGTGCGTCAGCTCGCCCGTGGTCTGCGTAACCTCGCGAAGCTTCTGGTACACGTTGACCGAGCGCTCGACCTGCTTTGTAAGCTTCTGGAAGCGCACATACTCTTCGAGCGCCTGCAATACCTCAATGTCCGTGTGGACAAGCGCGCTGCCACTCTTGGACTGCTGCTGAAGCTTGCCGATCTCCGTCTTGATGAGCTGCAGCACCGAGTCGTACGCGCTGAGCAGCTCCAGGAACAGCGCGTCGCGCTTCTTGTCACTCTCCCCTGCCGACAGCACAGGCAGCGTCTCCAACTTCGCCGCGACCTCATCGGGCCCAAGAAGCGCCATACCAAGTTCTTGCGACGGAATCGCGATCTGCTTACCCTTCCACTCGACAGAGCCCAGGTTCGCCACCTTCTGCTTGCGCGCTTCCAGCAGGACCATGTCGATCTTAGACTGCAGCAGCGCGTTACTGGCCGAGTCGCCACTTGAGCTCAGGTCC
Organism: Phytopythium sindhum; assembly: GCA_023334395.1. Lineage (NCBI taxonomy): Eukaryota > Oomycota > Peronosporomycetes > Pythiales > Pythiaceae > Phytopythium > Phytopythium sindhum. The sequence goes on along the minus strand of JAASGW010000868.1, from coordinate 6,757 downwards.
AGCGCCGACGACACCTCCGCGCCCTGTCGGCGGCCTTGAAGGGCCAGACGGTGCTCGCAGAAGCGGATGAACGGCTGAAGCTCGTCGGCAAAAGTCGCAAACAGCTCGCGCTGCGACGGCGTACCGACCTGCGACAGATCCGAGTAGATGCGGCGCGCGGTCGCGAACTTGTCGAGCGCCGCGCGGTGCTCCTCGCGATGGAATGCCAGGTTGCCGGCCATAAAGGCCGCGTACGCCTCGGCTTCCAGACTCGTGCGCCTGTAACCAGATGACCAATAGAGCGCACGTGAGTTTCAGTCCTGACCACGTCGGTGGCGCGACAACTACCGACGTATAGCGCAAGGTAAAGAGACGTACGCGTCGGCGCGCTCGGCGCAGATGTCGGCGAGGCGCTGGCTCCAGTCGGCGGCCTTGCGGAGACGGCCGTTGAGGTGGAACTTGATGCGCGAGTTGGCCTCGTCTCCGTTCTCCGCCTTCTCCAGGTTGTCGTCCTGCGTTGACACGTCACGGATTCGGTCAGTCCCTGTGATCACAAGTAGTCCGATCACAATCCACCATCGATCCACGCGCCTAACGCACCTCCTTCAGCTGCATGGCGTAGCTCCAGGCGCGCTCGGCATTGTACAGCGGGATGTACAGGAAGCGCGCCTCCGTGGCGGTCTCGGCGTCCACCTTCTTGTTCACGAACGCCTTGCCCTTGCCGTGCGTGAACTTGACCGACTTGCGCACGCGCTGCAGGCGGCGCGAGCAGTACTGCCGGTAACGCTGGAAGTCGCGGTGCCGCAGCCCGTTCTGCAGCTGGGCCGCCTTGACCGTCTCCAGGACTGATCGCGCAAGAGCAACGCAACAGTCAGCGGGGGTGAACACACCATATCTCAGCCCACAGAGCGCGTGGAAAGCCCGGAAGCTCGCCAAAAGGACGATCAGCGCGTCAGCGAACGTACTGGGCACGCTAAGCACCTCCGCGGGCGCGGTGTCCGCCATCACCACGTCGCCCGCCTTGGCCATTCTTCTCCGTCCTTTCTCCTCCTTCGCGTCGGCTTTCCTTCCCCCTCAGGTCTCCCCCCTGTTGACCAGGGACCGCCAGCGTCCTAAACTAGGGCTATTTCCCTATGTAATAAATATTAATGTTTACCACACAATAAATTCAACGACGTAGTGTGGTGAACCTAATTTAGGCTGCTGAGCTGCAGCCATGGGACGCCGATGGTCTGGTAATGAAGGCATTGGCCATTAGCTCGACGAGCGTCATGCAGAACTGCTACTTCCCCGCGGCCGCCGCGGCAGCGGACGAGGCTTCCCAGGCGCTGCTGGAGCAGGGCAGGCGACTGGACGGAGTACGCGCCAGCAGCGACGAGCTGCGCCGCGCGTTCATGCGCCTGGGCGTCGTGAGCGGCGCCGCCGGGTCCGCGTATGTCGAGGTGGGCCGCACGCGCGTCGTGTGCGCCGTGTACGGGCCGCGCAACGACACGCGCGCGCGCCGCGAGTTTAGCAAAGAGGGGCAGCTCGTGTGCGACTTCAAGTACGCGCCCTTCGCGGACTCCGAGGGCCGCCGCGAGCGCGGACAGGTAGGCAGCGGCGTCCATCCGGATGTATCTATGAATTTTGCCTGACTGCATCGCGCATGTGACTGGCAGGATCCGGACGAGCTCGAGATGTCAGCGGTGCTGACGCAGGCGCTGTCGCCCGCCGTGATGCTCGAAAAGCTGCCCAAGTGCGTCGTGTCCATCTACGTGACGGTGTTGGAGCGCGACGGCGGCGAGCTGGCCGCGGCCATCAACTGCGCGTCGCTCGCGCTTGTGGACGCCGCCGTCGAGATGTACGACGTGGTGGCCGCCGCCTCAGTGGGCGTTGTGCGCGGCAACGTCGTGCTGGACCCGTGCTACCAGGAGGAGACGCTGGGCGACGGCCATGTCGTGCTTGCGTACATGCCGTCGGTCGGCAAGGTCACGCACATGGTGCAGGCCGGCAAGGTGCCGCACAAGCAGCTCGAGGAGGCCGTCGACCTGTGCACGGACGCGTGCGTCGGCGTCGTCAAGACGCTCGTCTCGGCCGCGCTCCTGCAGGCCATTTCGTGAGCTTCCAGTGGCTATACATGGCACTCTCACGCTGCTGTAGGTTCGCCTTAGGGAAAAAAATATATTTTGGTTGTTCCTTTGTTGTTCGCTTTGAGCGCGCTCGTGGGTTGTCGCCGCCATTTCGAGCATGGCGAGAGGAGACGAGCATTCATTCTAGTGTTCGTCCTCAAGACGTTGGAATCAAAACAACACACTGGCGAAGGCTTGCTTAATCACGCTCAAAAACCTACGCCACCACCTCGGTCTTGCGGTTCTTGAGCAGGTTCTTCATGAAGAACTCGCCGGCCTTGTAGCTGGAGCGCACCATGGGGCCGCTGGCGACGTACAGGAAGCCCATCTGCTCCGCGACTTTCTGCCACTCGGCGAACGCCTCAGGCGTCACGTACTCCTTCACGGGCATGTGCTTGGTGCTCGGGCGCAGGTACTGGCCGAACGTCACCACGTCCACGCCCGTGTTGCGCAGGTCCTTGAGCGTCTGCAGGATGTCCTCCTTGCGCTCGCCCACGCCCAACATCAGCGACGTCTTGGTCACCATCGTCGGCACGCTCGCCTTGGCCTGCTCCAGCACGTACAGCGACTGCTTGTAGTTGGCGCGGTAGTCGCGCACGCGGCGCTGCAGACGCTCGACTGTCTCGAGGTTGTGCGCAAACACGTCCAGCCCCGAGCGCGCGACCAGGTCGATGAGCTCTTTCTGGCCCTGGAAGTCGGGCGTGAGGCACTCGATCATGATCTCCGGCAGCTGCTCGCGCAGCAGGCTGACGGTGCGCGCGATGTGATTGGCGCCCAGGTCCTCGTAGTCGTCGCGGTCCACGCTCGTGAAGACGATGTAATCGAGCCCCCACTGCGCGATGGCTGAGGCCACCTTGGCGGGCTCCTCCGGGTCCAGCGGCGCCGGCTTCTTGCTCGTCTTGACGGCGCAGAAGCTGCAGCCGCGCGTGCACGTGTCGCCCATGAGCATGATGGTGGCCGTGGCGATGCCGTCCTTGCCGCCGCCCCAGCACTCGCCGATGTTGGGGCACTTGGCCTCCTCGCACACTGTGGCAAGACCCAGGCCGCGCACCGTCTTCTTCAGCCGCTCGTAGTTGGGGCCCTGCGTCGGCTGCGCCTTGAGCCAGCTTGGCTTGCGGTTCGACGCGTTCGGCTTGCGCGAGGGCTTGACGCCGGCCGCCGCCGCGTCGTCGAACGCGAAGTCCGCCAGCGATAGTGCCTGGTCCGTGAACGCCGGGCCTTGCTGTGCCTCCTCGGCCAGGCGCGCACGCAACTCCGCCAGCCGCGAGCCGCGTTCCGAGTTGGTCACCTTCACCTGCGGCGCCGCCAGCGAGCTGCTGCTCAGGCTGCGCGCGGCCGTCGAGCGCGCGCCCAGACGCGTCAGGCGCACGGGCGGGTGCATCGTCGCTTCTCCTGTCGGCTGCGCTGCGTGTTCAGCTGTGAGTTAGCGCCTGGGGGCCGGCGGAGCGCGGCGGATCGAGCGAGAACGTCGGCGGCTTCCGTCGGAGCTCCTGCTTGAGAAATGCGACCAAGCAGCGGTGGAGAGCGCACAGAGGACGGCAAATCACCTCGGAAGTGGGGTTTTTCACATCAATAAGCGCGCTTCGATTGGATAAAATAATTAGTTTGAGCTTTGTTCATTGGTTTAAATATGTAATAGCGCGATCTGATTGATGCAAAATATGCTGGATAAGGGTATGGACACCGCCGAAACGCACCATGCTGGGTGGCGTTCGTGGACATAGTGAACCTGGTATTATAACAGCGCTGCCGACGGCCCAAGATGCTGCGTGGAGCGACGCGCGGGGCGTTCCTGAGCGCGCGGCAGCTGCGGCGCGCGGCCAAGAAGCAGCCAGGAGGGTCTCCCCTTGGTGGTCGAGGCGGCGGCGGCAGGCGCGATGTAGCGGCGGAGATGCTAAAGGACGAGGGCGCCTTCTCCGGCCAGCAGCGGCGCGCGTTCGGCAAGGCCTACGCCGAGACGGTGGGCCTCATTGGACTCGCCTCCTCTATACGATCCACTACACCGTCACTCGTGCGCTTATGCTGACGCTGCGATTGTCGTGCTTGTGATGCTGTCCGTAGGGACCGAGGGTGCTGGCGGTCGGCGCGCTGGGACTGCTGGACGCTGGCGCCGCCTTGGGCCCACGGATCGCGCTGCTGGACGAACTGGTCGCGGACGACGACGACGGGCGATAGCAGCACCAGCGGGTGTCAAACGCGCGAATAGTTTGTGACCGTGTTAGGAACGTAACAAGTCAATCCACTACAGTGTTCATCGACTGCAAAGCGTCAAAGTTACTCGTCCATGGAGTGACAAGCATCAAGAGCATTAGGAGTACATGCAGGGTACGCCAATGTGTTTTGCTCAAAAGGTCCAAGCGAATGGACGGCGGCGTTTTGCATTTGCTTTTAATTAAAAAAACAGATCGGAGAACAGTGCGGACGTGCAGAGGCGACCGGCGGCGAGCACCAAGGTCATCTCCGCGCCTCCCGACCAGTCAGTCCGTCCCGGGGGATCAGAGACCGACAAGCTTACTCCTGCTGCACGGGAAACTCGAACACAACGTCCTTGTTGGTGAGCTTCTTGTAGACCGTGGCGAAGGTGTCGAGCTTGGTCTCCACGTTGACCTGGTCCTTGGGGTCAAGGTAGACCTTGAGCAGCTTGGAGCCGTCAAGACGCACGCGCGTGCGCTTGCCGACGATCTCCGTGGGGTACACGAGGTCCTGTAGGGAGCAGACAACACGGCGGACATCATCAGCATGGGGCATGGGGTGGCTAATCCCCAGAGGCCATCTTCATACGTAACAAGCGGCGTGGGACACGCAACACGCATGGCAAAACAGACAGCGGGGCGGCACGTACGTCAAGGATCGACTCCTGCACAGCCGTGAGCGTGCGCGAGCGCGGGCGCGGGCCGCTCGTCTTGTTAGAACGCGAGTAGCCCTTGCCGAGGATCGTGCGCTGGGCGATGATCACCACGTGGCGGCCGCTGAACTTCTTCTCCAGCTCGCGCACGAGGCGCACCTGGATCTTGTTGAAGGCCTTGTGCTTGCGGAAGGGCACGAAGATGACGATGGCCTTGCGGCCCGAGGCGATGTCCACCTGCTTGGCGGCCGTGATGTACAGGTCCTTGAGGTCGTTCTTGATCTCGGCGGCCGACAGCTCCAGGTTGTACAGCTCCTGCGCCACCTGCAGCTCGAACTCGTCGGGGGTCTGGCCCTCGGGCTTCACGATCTTAGCGGCGGCAGACATGGTCCTTTTCTTGGTCTCGTTGAGCAAAACGTCGAATGCTTTGGCTCAGAGCGCTGCTGGCCCCCCACCCAGGAGCTACGGAGTGCCAGAAGGCAGGAGCTGCTGACCAGTCAAAACGCGACTCAGATGCAGATCTGAGGCAGGACTCAGAGGTGGTGGGCGTCGCGTGTTATTTATAGAAATGGAATGGCGATGTGTTATTTATGGATGTGACTGTCTATATATGGACAGCATCCATGTTTTGAAAGTGGCCGATTGGATGCACACGCCGATATGATGCATGCCCACCAGCATGTATCATATCGGCGTGTGCATCCAATCCCCGCGTCGCCAATGCTGGCTGCGCTGTGCTCACTACGACGGTGTGAGGTTTACGATCGTGGCTTGGACGCAGTGGGAGCCTTCTCCTTGGTCTCTGCATCGTGGCGAAGGTATTGAGGTGGATAATGTGGATCACTTGCGTGTACGACAGGTTGCATGCTAGCCCATCCGCAGCATGGGCAAGTCGGCTTCTTACGATGTTTAACGATGGAGACTGGGTCGAAGCAGCGTCGGTTTGAGATCGGGCGGTCGCTTCGGAGGATTCAACGTGTTTAACCAGCGCTTCAACATGGCTCACCATCCGGGAGGCACGGTCTTCGTTCAATATCAACGTGTGTATACTGGCGGTAATACACGCGTGATTGCGTCCACCTACCCATCTGCTCTGGCCCACACCAGGAAGCAACCGCCTTGCGTCGCAGTCGATGCGTTCAACACCCGCGACGATCGCAGCACGACACATGCAATGACGGACTTGCGCGTACTGTACTATAGCATCATGGTACCGAAAATCTTATATTATAAGCCACCCCCTACAATCTAAATACGGGACTGTGAATCATACAGTGAGGTGCAAATCTATAGACGCACTCGATTTGACAACTTCTAAGCTGAATTTCGAAGTGCCGTTTTGATTAGATAAAATTGGTGAGAAAAGCAGCTAAATACAGTTTTCAAATTGAAAAAAGACCCAATCGTTTTTTAGAAATGGCGCTTTCGGCCATTTTTGCCGGTGCGTATCTATAGACGCGCCGTGCTAACATTTGTAATTTATCAATGCAGTGCATCTAAAATAGTAATAAATGGCCACACAGCGGTCATAAATGAGGGCAACACCCACGTTTTCCCCCGCGTTCCACATCGCTTGTTCCCGCCGAGAAAAAGCACCCGAACGACGAGATCCATGCCACGGGGGACGCGCCTCACAGATGAGGAGATTGGGGCCATCAAGCTGCTGCTGAAGGAAGGGAAAAGCAACCGCGCTATCGGACGACAGGTAGGGAGGAGCGAGAAGGCCATTCGCTCTTTCCTGTCGCCTAAAAAGGCGACAAAAAGGTCGGGCGCAAACCCAAGCTGAACGATCGCGCTCTCCGCCGCGTCTTCCACCTCGCCACGG
>JAASGW010000867.1:0-10703 GCA_023334395.1 Phytopythium sindhum | reverse complement strand
TGCCAGCAATGATCGCCGATATGAAGGATAGGAGCAGCCTACTCCACAACTCTGCAAGCGTAAGCGATCAGAATGCGCTGTGCCGGATTCACCTTCTGCTCTGGGAACGACTTCAGGATCTGTCTTCTACAAAAGTGACAGGTAAAGACGCTCTCGATGTCATCGAATGTCTCTGGCTGCTTGTGGAGCGAACTGAAAAGAGCACCTTGAGTCTTTCAGAGTGGAGTGACACGCTGTTCCACTTCACCGAGACAGCGCTGCGAGGTTATGCGCTTCATCGCGGCCTCGACAAGGTGATGGACGCGCAGTTCTGGCAAGCGGAGTGCGAAGGAGTTGACGTTCACGACTGGAGACCGACGTGTCTCGCAGTCGTGACTGGGTCAGCCGGAGAAGAATATCGTTTGCCTAGATGGCACGATATTGGGCGAGTGACTGTGCCGCCTGCCACTGCAACTGGATGGCTCGCTTGACTGTTCAAGCCTCGATCCACTTGCCGCACAGTTAGCATTCCTATCTCATCATGCAAGTACTCGTTTAACTTTGTCAACGTGATACGCTATGAATCATACGACGAGTAAATCATACGGCATGCGTCGTCATGGGGTCCCAGGCTGTGACCAATCCCGCGTCTAGCGCATCCAGTCGAACGATTATTGACGAAGACAACTCCAGCCGCTCGGCAGCGTCCCAGTTTTCCTGTTGTCGCGCCGCACTCACGGACTTGGGGATCGCTACGTACCCTTTGGCGAGCGCATAGGCCACCAACACTTGCGCCGGCGTCATCTTCACCTCCTTCGCGATCTGAACGAGCACCGGGTCGTCCAGTTTCGTGGCCTTGGCTAGCGGCGAGTACGCTTCGACCACGATGCCATGTGAACGGCAGAAGGCGACGAGCTCCTTGCGCGCGAGCCACGGGTGCAGCTCGATTTGGTTGACGGCGGGAGGCACACGCGCGGTCTCCATGAGCTTCTCCAGGTGCGCGGCGCTGAAGTTGGACACGCCAATGTCGCGCACCACGCCCTCTTTCCGTAAATCCTCGAGCGCGCGCCACGTTTCCGCGCGAGTGGCCGCCTCTCCAGGCGCGTGAAGCAGCAGCAGGTCGATGTACGAGGCACCAAGGCGGTCGTTGCTCGCCTGGACCGCTGCGCGAGCGTGCTCGTACCCCCAGTGCGATACCCAGAGCTTGGTGGTGAGGAACACGTCCGCGCGCGGCAGCCCCGAGTCGCGGACGGCGTGGCCGACGTCCAGCTCGTTGCGGTACCAATCGGCCGTGTCGATGTGCCGGTAGCCGATCCGCAGTGCCGAGCGCACGGCCTCGTACGTCTCCGCACCCTTCTTGCTCTTGTACACGCCCAGCCCGAGCGCCGGCATAGCCGCGCCGCTCGGCAGCACGAAGCGCTTCATCCTGATCCGAAGTGATTTGGGGATCCCCTCAATAATGATGGGCACTACAGAGAGGAAGACATGTTAGTGACATGTGTTATCAGAAATGATCAATGTCACTGAATGAATGCTCTTGACATGGTTGGCAAGGATGTCATGGCTACATTGCACCTATGATCATCACTTATGACTCCTTGGGCATTGTGGGTGTGGTGTATGTCATTACGGCCATCACACCTGTCCTTCTTCCTCCTCTTGCTTGAGACCCAGCGTCAATTCAGGACTGGACGGAGATCGAGCAAGAGATGGAGAAAGACGGCGGGCTAGCGGACGCGGCGGCGAACGGCGACCTGGAGCGCGTAAGAGCGATCGTGGAGGTTGACAACGTGGATGTGGAAGCGCAGGGCTGTGACCCTCTGACCGTTCTCATGGTGGCGGCCGAAAAGGAACACCTTGACGTTGCCCAGTACCTCGTGGAAGTAGGCGCCGATGAACACAGGGTCAATATGGAGTGGACCCCTTTCACGTATGCAGCGAGCGGTGGCAAGTTGGGTGTCGTGCGATACCTCGTGAGTCGAGGCGCCGACGTCACTGTCGTAGACAACGATGGGTGGACGCTGCTTGCGCTTGCGACTGATAGTGGGTCCTTGAGCGTTGTGCAGTATTTCGTGGACCGAGGCGCCGACGTGAACGCCGTGGCAAACGACGGGCAGTCGCCGTTTATGCAGGCGGTGTGAAACGGCAACGCGGACATTGTGCGGTACCTCGTGGACCACGGTGCCGACGTGAACGCCATAGACAGCGACGGGACGTCACCACTCATGAGGGGCAAGGTGGGAGAAGTGCGGTACCTGGTGGAACAAGGCGCCGACGTGAACGCTGCGGACAACAGAGGGCACACCGCTCTCATGTGTGCGGCGTGAAACGGCAACTTGGACGCGGTGTAGCTTCTCATCGATCTCGGCGCCGATGCGAACATGGTCACCGCCGATGGAAAAACTGCAGCATCCTTTACGGCCGAGTTCGACCGCATCGCCATTCAAACTCTGCTGCTGCAACATATTCAGCATCAGCAAGGCTGATGTCTTAAGTGAAGGAGTAGCTGCAGACGCTGTCATCATGAGCTGAGCCATCACTCCATCAGGCTCACCCATACATGCATTAAGGCGAGGTAAAGGGTTTAGTGCCATATTCCATTTTTAATTGCCGATCAATCACCACGTCAGGATTTTTTTAACCAATCCGAGGTGATCGTATCTTTTCGAAAGGGTACACTTTTGGCCCGACTTTGATGGGCAACCCCACGTTTGATACTCAGAAGATGCGGGCCGTGGAGACATCAATGGAACGCGCGGCGGCCTTCTCCGCGCTGCTTATCGCCGTCTACGCGTCGCCCCTGCTTCTCACGTCATCTACGGAAGACTGGGAGTTCATTTACCAGTGGGACGACAAAGAGAACTTCATCGACAACGCGGTGATCCAGGCACCACTGACCGCCGAGAGCTTGCGCACCATGTGGACCATGGGCCGCATCAACGTCTACGAGCCGCTCAGCTGGATGCTCAAGGCTATCGTCTATCAGTTTGTTGGGCTGGACGCCTGGTGGGTGCGGGTGGTCACGCTGGCGCTGCATGTGGCTGCGTGTGCGGTGCTGGCACGAGCGTCGGCGATGCTTCTCGAGCTACTGGATAGGATCAACATGATAGCTAGCGGAATCAACGATCAGCTAGCGAAGCGATCGGGTCGCCAGTGGACAGCTGCGTGCTTGATTAGTGGAGCGATGTTCGCAGTACATCCTGTCCACGTCCAGGTGGTCGCGTGGCCCTCAGGGCAGCCGTACGCACTAGCGGCGCTGTTCGCGAACCTCGCCATCTACGCGTACCTGCGGCCCATACACAAGGCAGTATCTCGTTCTTATCGTGGGAGATCAGACGGAGCGCGAACTCGGGGAGCAGGTCAACGTGCACGCCTTTGCAGAGTACGGGACCAAGTACTGGATATCGTCGCCAGTCAAGCGGATACCTGGCACCGAGCTATCGTCGTCACCGGTAAGGTATACCAGCTCGTCCATGTTGGCATTCATGTCAATTAACCATATCGTATTGTGAAATGATAGCGCTGTATGGGTGTGCGCTTCTGTCCAAGAGCGCATCAATCTTCACGCCCGCGGCGTTCGTGCTGATTGACCTACTGTTGGTGTTAAAAGCGAGCACTGCGACGTCAATCCCGGCTCATAAACTCACCAACGGCGTCGCCACTAACCGCGTGCCAGCTCAAGTGTCAGGCTCGTCACGACTGCGATCGCTGGTGGCGTATGCAGTGCGCAAGCTCCCGATCGTGATCGCCTTCACGACATTTGCGCTCGTCACGATCTCATTCAACCGGCACGGAGCCCACAAAGATGCCGACGCCCTCGTTACCACGTTCTACGAGCGCGTTGTCAAGGCATTGGGTACTCCGCTAGAGGTCGCAAGGCTGGTGCTGTGGCCGGCAAAGCTGCGACCGCACTATTTGCAGTTGGAGTCACAATACTCGGATGTCTGGAGAGCCGACAACCTTCTCCCGATTGTGGCCCTCGTACTGGTGACCTGGGCGGTACTTTATCACTGCCACCCGTCCATCAACGCTCCACAGCACGCACTTGCGCTTGTGTACTTTGGACTCACGCTGCTGCCTGTGTGTGGGTTGATCCAGCACGGAATGGTTGCGGGCGCAGCCGATCGCTACGCGTACCTGGGGTCCATCACCCTCGTGCCCTACGGCGGCGCGATCCTATCGTCGTGGCTGTTTCGCCCCAATGGAGGCAATGATGACGAGGAAGGTTGCGATATCGGTGACCGCGAGCATCCAGAGTCGACGACGCCAGTACAAGCGGTGTTGACCTCATATCGTGGTACTCAAACTGGTGGCAGCACCACTTCTAGCACCGGGAGTGGCGGACTTCATCGTTGGTCGCTGGTCGTGCTTATTACTTGCACGCTGCTCCGCATTTCGACGCAGCTTACGGACACCTGGCGCACTGAGGAGACGCTCTACAACTACGAACTTCAGTAAATCTGCCCCAGCACACCTACCGCTCATTGAGCCGTCACTAACTCAACGTATGTGGTTGTCAACGACAGGATGGATCCATTCGACTGGCGAGAGCTTGACAACATGGCCACAATGCTCAACGGTCGCGGAGACTGCAAGCACGATTGGGAAATGTGCAGAAAGTTGTTTCAGCGCTCGTTCATCAACGCACCAACTTCATCGGTCAAGGCCAAGCTGTATCGGTTGCGCACGATGATTGTTCTCGGTGGCAGCGCAATTGTCCCCGAGGTGTGCAAAGCGTACGAGGAGCTGGCTGTCGAGCGTCCGGACCAGCCCCTTGTGCTGAACAATCTGGGTGTCTGCCGATCTCACGAGAAGAAGTACGAGGAATCGCGAGAGATGTTTGTCCAAGCGCTCGCGAACGTCCAGGCGGACAGTCAACGCGCGGGAATTGAGAGCAACATTGCTGCTTACGACGAGTGGATCCGGTACCGCGCTGCGAGAGCGATGGCTGCTGGTGGAATAGAAGGCTACAAGGACGTTGCCGACGAAGGTTTTGCGGTCAACATAATGTTTTGAGAGCAATTCCAAGGCCAATATCTTCAAGTGTTGTCGAAATGCGTGGTGTATTTCCCTGCTGCCAATATGCAATGCTAGTCGCCTTTCCTCTTGGACCGCAGATCCATCAGCTCCTTCTGGCTCATGTTGGCCCACCCCCTTGACGATGGCGTACCCACCATCAGCGCTGCTCTTTCGCTTTTGGTCGCCCACATTCAGCTCTTGTCCCATGAGCGCTGTGCCCGACAACAGATCGCGATCCCTACCATTAAGCTCGACAAACTCAACGTTTTCTTCGGCTGTTCTACCGGGTGCAAAGCATCTTTTACGCAATATGTAGCGCTCCAAGTTCACAAAGCTTCCGATCGACAATTCCACTACACCTATTTAGTCGGCAAGTTGAAGCACGCGCTTTGACTGGCGGGTTCGTGGGTTGACGGGTTTAGCCCACACCGAAAGGCTCATATTACTTCAAATAAACTTTGTTTTAGTATGTGAGCAGGAAAAACAGGCTAGGGCGGAACCCATGCGGGTCTAACCCACTTGAAGCCCACCCACACGTCGCGGGAAGAGCTGGCAGCCAGGGGGAACGCAGTGGGAAACGAGAAGGAGAAAAAGAGAAATGGCGGGCGGAGCGGACGGAGAAGAAGTCGCGTTCGATTTGCTCGTGGGTCCGGCGGAGCAGGGCAACTTGAAGCGCTTGAGGGCCATGGTGGAGGCCAGCGGCGTAGACGTGGACGTACGGGGCCGTGGCTATCAAACTGTCCTCATGGCTGCGGCCAATAAGGGGCGAAAATACCGTTGAGATGCCATCGATAATATATGCAGCGGAGAGCGGCAACGTGGACGTGGGCGGTATCTCGTTGGCAAAGGCGCAGATGTTAGCACCATGGACATGTTTTGGCGGGCGTCGCTCATGTCTGCGGCGAGAAGTGGCAACCTGGACCTCACGCGGTTTCTCGTGGAGGAAGGTGCTGAGGTGAATGTTCTGGACGAGAAGGGGATGGGGCCAATCGCGGATGCGACGATAAGCGGCAACTTGGATGTCGTGCTGTATCTCGTGGACAAAGGCGCACATATTGGCACCGAGGATGAATATAGGACGACGCTGCTCATGTTTGCCGCGGAGAACGGCAACTTGGATGTTGTTCGGTATCTCGTGGACCAAGGCGCAGATGTGAACGCTGTGAACCACCACGGGGTGCACCGCCTATGCGTGGGTCGGAGAGTTGCAACCTGCAAGTCGTGCGGCATATCATGAATGAATGTGCTGGCATGAACGCCGTGGACAGCGAAGGGAAGACCCCGCTCATGCATGCAGCAATCCAGGGCAAGCTTGACATTATGAGATACCTCGTGAATGAAGGCGCCGACGTGAACGCTGTGGACAACAAGGGGAAACATCGCTCATGCTCGCTGCAGAGGAGGGTCGGTTGGAGGCCATCCAGTTTCTTGTGAACCAAGGTGCCGGTGTGGATGCCGTGGGCAACAATGGACAGACCGCTCTCATCTATGCAGCAAGCCAAACAGAGTTGGACGTGGTGCAGTCCCTTGCGGACTTGGGCGCCAACGCCAACGCCAAGGACAAAGATGGACGGACGTCGCTCATGAATGCCGCAGTGGAAAGTCAGCTGGACGTTATCCAGCTTCTTTTAGACCTCGGAGCAGATGCAAACTTAGCCACTGCTGAAGGACGATCGGCAGCCTTGTTGGCTACCGAGCGCGGCTATATCGCAATTCGAAGTCTGCTATTGCGGCATATTCCGCAAACGCAAGTCGTTGGAGGCGCGAGTGCTGGATCTCATGTGGACTCAATGCCAACACCGCTGTCATCGACATCGAAGAGCTGGGCCATCTCTCCCTTCAATGTCGAGTTGGTCGAGCTTGTCGACCCGGGGAGAATCGGCAGAGAGTATCGCGCCAAGTGACTGGACGCCGACGGCGTTGTCAAGCTGTTCATACCGAGTACTTCCGTCTCGACTTTCGCAGAAGAAGTTGCTACGCGGCATCAATTGCGACATCCAAACGTGATCAAGCTATATGGCGCGTGCGACGTTGGACACTCGTTCTTCGTGCTCGAGTATGCCAGCAACGGGACGCTTGTCGAGTATCTCGCGGACTGTGAACATCGTGGCGAGCGACACACGCCGTGGAGGTTTCTGCATGAGGCAGCGTTGGGGCTCGCTTACTTGCATGAATGCAAAATTGTCCACGGCAACCTGCACAGCAGCAACATTTTGGTCGGAGGTGACGGCGTTGCAAAGCTGGCTGATTTTGGTCTAGCTGCGTCCAAGAGAGTGCACATGACTTATTCACCGTCAACGAGTGGGGTTTTCGGGTCGAAGTTATGGCAAGCTCCGGAGCAACGAGAAGGGAAAGGTGCATCGTTTGCTTCTGACATCTACTCGTTTGGTCTGTGCGTTCTGGAGGCGGTGTCAGGGCAGCCTCTCTGGGGGATGTCAAAGAGAGATCTTCGATCGAGACGGGGCAGTGTTTTGTTGCATCTTCGGAGACAACATTGGGATCCCACATCCGACTCTACAAGCTTTAAAGCCCCTGTGACTCTCACTGAAAACACCCGCTATGTGGCATGCCGAATGTGCGGCCGGGATCCCGTGAGCCGAGCGACTGCCGTCGCAGTGGTCCGGATACTTGAGGAATTGGCGGCAAAAGAAGGCAAGATACAACAGCCTCCTCAGCCTGAACCGGAACCAACAGTGATTAGTGCCGACGAGCACCAAAACGGAGCATTGACGCTGCGGTTGAGCAGGGTCCAAGACCTCGCGTTGCAGAATGAAAAGGGTGCACTTTACTCGCACGTGCTGCACGAGACGGAGGCGATGTACAAACAGCTTGTGCAGGAAACTCGACTGCGTAAGCTGTTTGACGAGTTTTACAGGTTCCTGGTGGATCTGGAGAGTGCGATACCTGGGTCGAACCAGAACCGGATCCTCGTGCTGTCGTCTACTCGAGCGGTGGGCAACAATCTGACCGCCTTGCACCGTCGCATCAACGCTTTATGGTCAATGCTAGACAACTCTCGAGCTGCCGAGAACGTTTGGAATCAATGGTGGGAGGTGCAGTGCAAGAAACAGCTTTGGTCACTAAACCATGCTCAGCCTAGTACAAATGCACCACTCTCCTTGATGTCGTTTCCCACACACGGCAGCACTTGCACTTGCCACAAATGACGGACAGACCAATCGTCGCATCGCTCTGCGTCGCGGAAGCAAACGCCCACCTTAACAAGCGCATTGGACAATTCGCCACCATGACAACAAAGTGACCATGGTCGCGCACAGAAAACGACTCGGGACCACGTTGAGAGTTCACGGACTTGGCGCCGGAATCCAAGAGGAAGCGCTCAGACGTGGCTGCGCGACGTGCTGCGAACGCCAACACGGACGTGAGTGTTGTCAAGACTACGTTCAACTCATTCTGCACCGATCAAGCCAAGGCGCTGCCGTGGGAGAGCGTGCTCAAGGACATGAACAAGGCTGTTCTGGAGGCCTCTGTACTCGTGACCATTCATGTCGTTCGGCTGTGTCGTCTCCGGCGGGCTATTAAACCGTTGACCCAGGGCTTCTTCCACCAGTGCCTGCCGACCGTTTCAAGTGGAATACCTCTCGGTAGCGACGACTCCCAGGAATCTGTCGCATCGTACAACCAGTGGCGAACTGTAGACGTCCGGCGTGCAAGAAATGATTACATTGCTCGCGGGTGGCAAAACAACACAGCTCTGCAAATGGCGACCAATGCTCAGAATGCTGTCAAGCTCGACTTCTACCGGCGCTTCCACAAACAGCTCAAGCGTTGTTACAACATCAACAGAAGAGAGGCGTATGAAATGCTGAAAAGCATCCTAGATCCCAACTACGACGGGGTCGACACTGAAGTTCTGACATGGCGGGAGAGTATCCCACGCAAACCCAGCGGCCGGCTTGACGACCAAGCGCATCTGCTTCTCCTGTTGACCTACATGTTCCTGTCGGACATCGAGGAGTGAAATCACAGGAACGAAACGACGCCTGACTTCAAGCAGATTCGCAGCTTCAGCCTTCTCCCGTTCAAGAAGGGCTTCGAGTGCAGCCACTTCTCGATGTGTAACCGCGGACTTCGGGCGTTGTTGAAGCGAGCGGGTGTTGCAGTACCGCGAGAAGCCGAGTGGACCGCAGTGGCAAACATGTGGTGGCGCCGGCTCTTTGATGTATCCAAGTTTGAGACCGCCAACCGGAAGTTCGCGGGTCAGATACTGACGGACGGCAGAGCGGTCAGCATCGTCATGCGCAAGCCGAAGCGAGAAGCTGTCGAGCGACCGCTGGACGAGAAGGTCTATGACGTCATGTGAGACCTGGATCCTGTCCGGAGAGATCTGTTCGTGGCCACGAACCAGCTCAGCGCCACGCTTCGCTGCTCGACGCGCGAGTTCTACGAGGACGCGCACTACAAGAAAAGCAACCAGAAGATCGTGGTCTGGCAAGAGAACCGCCCCGACGTTCTCGAGGCCATCCGTAACATGCCGACGAAGAAGACCGCATCGCTGGACTGACTGGAGAAGTACGTCAAGTTCATGGCTCCCCGCATGGATCTGCTGCTTGAGTTCAGTATGTCCAAGCCGTTCCGAAAGCTGAAGTTGCGTCGCTACATCCTCGCGAAGAAGAAGCTGCAAGCGCTCTGCTTGAAGCTGTCAGAGCAAGCGGGACGGCGAACGGTCGTCGGATTCGGCGACTGGAGCAACACTGACAGCTCGGGTTTGATTAAAAGGTGTCCAGCTGGCCCAGTGAAGAAGTTGGAGCGCGAGCTCAAGAAGTACTGCCAAGCGATGCCCATCGACGAGTTCAGGACCAGCAAGCTCCACTCGGCGTGCCACGGCGAGATGCTTCACCAGTAGAGTCGACGCTTGTGCAAGGGCAGCGTTGAGTGTACCGTCGAAGTTCACAATGTACTCCATTGTCGATCCAATGGCTGTCACGGTATGACTGTGAATCGAGACGCGAACGCGTCGCTGAACATGCTGATGCTTCTCATCGAGTGTGAGCTTCGTGGTCGACCCCGACCACCTGCATTTTCCAGAAACTAGTGTCCACGAGTGCCTTGGCGCAGCAATGCGTCGAGGAAACTCGTAGATAGCCTGCCCAGGCATTGCTTGCTGGATCCAGAACGTTAGGCGGAACCTTCGTTTGAAGGTAGACGTCCCGGGTATTATCCATCAACAAGTGAAGAAACTTGGCGCGAGCAACAACTCCGGCGAGTCTGCTTAGAGATCGAGCATGTCGCAATCGATGACCAGCACTCAAACCACCCCACCCACAGAGAATGTCGATATTGGAGCTCGGAAGAAACTGCGCACGATGTTTGAGCGCGAAGTGGATGTCTGGTTCGGACTGAGCCACCCGCACGTGGTTCGTCTCTTTGGTGCCTGCTACGTCGGCACGCCGTTTTTCGCTTGCGAATTCGCTAGCAACGGGTCGCTAGCGAAGTATCTGCGACGACATCCGGATGACCTGTGATCAAAGCTGCTTGAGGCCGCGCTTGGCGCGCAGTACCTGCAATCATGCGGCATCATCCATAGAGACCTCAAGTGCAACAACATTGTCGTCGGCAGTGACGGCAAGATCAAAGTGACCGATTTTGGTCTGAGTTCGCTGTCAGGCCAAGACAACGCTCAACTGTCAGGCGCCTGGCAGTGGGTTGCACCCGAGTGTATCGAGAAAGGCGCTGCTCAACGC
>JAASGW010000866.1:0-10722 GCA_023334395.1 Phytopythium sindhum | reverse complement strand
TCTAAACCGCGGGTCCTGACCTTATGTAACTGGGCTAGCCAGTTACGCGGCGTACACGTGCGCGTGTACGAGGAAGCGTTGACTTGCTTTAACTATAGACTGTACGGTTCACCGTACAGTGCTATAATAAAGAAGGAACCAGGAGCTTTGTGTCGAAAAGAGAACTGTATTAGTTGCTTAGCGCCTCGCTTGCTTGGCGCAGGGTCCTAACCTCCTAAACCTAGTGTATGCATTGTGACAGGCGCTCGTGGTTGGCCGCGAGCGTCGCACCCTAAATGAACGACTCTTATTGGCTAGCGATGCCCGCTGCTGGCCAATGGGAAGCGCGCACAGCCATGGATGGCTGTGCGAATGTGTGCAGGGAATAGTGTGTGCAACACTATTCCGTCAGGACCCGAACTCAGAGTAGTGTGCCGCACACTACTCTCTAGAGAGTACGGTACAGTGTCATACTGTACTGTACGTGTAACCCCGTTACAGTCGCTCTATCGTCAGCCAAGGCCGAGTACATGGCGCTCGCGCTCGCGACACAGAAAATCATCTGGGTGCGATACCTGCTCGACGAGATGGGCCCAAAGACGAGCATCGCCACGACGATCAACCTGGACAACAAGTCGGCCATTAGCATCGCGACCAACCAGGGCTATACCCCACGCGCCAAGCACATTGATCTCCGTGCGCACTTCGTCCGCGACCACGTCGAGCGCGGGGACATCAAGCTCGAGCACGTACCATCTTCGGATCAGCTTGCGGACTTCCTCACGAAGGCGCTCCCAGTCCCGCGCCTTCTCTAGCTGCGCAGCGCCAGCGAGATCGCCGAGTCTGCGAGTTGAGGGGAAGTGTAAGGTCTCTATTGCAGTCGACCACGGTACTGGTGCAACTCTCGACTCGGGAGTGTTGTTCTCGAATGCCATTCTGGAATATTCGTTCTGGAAGGTAGGATACGTTGACGTTCACTGTTGGATGCATGTAGGCAGAGCCCGCCAGGGCTAGATCGATCCTCGAGAACGCCACCACCTTTCCATTTTGCACCGCACAGAGAAGACCAAGATTTATATCATCTTCCCCATCTCGATCGTTTTCGACTCCTTCTTGAACATGGCGACGCTTTTCACCAACATGCGCGAGTTGCTGATGGCGAGCATCACAGCGATCAGCAGTGAGAGCAAGTAAGACAGCAGCAGGTTGGTCAGCACCGTGCCAATGATGACACCGCCGATGACCGCCGGGACCATGATCATCACCAGGTCGGGGTCAATCAGTGGCCGATCAACCTTTGGGTGTCGCTTCCGCATGTTGAAGACAGCATTCGCGATGCCACCGCCGAAGATGCCGAGGTTGGTGATTGGTGTCGCGACCTTGATGTCGAAGCCCATGAGCAGCACCATGATCGGCACCATGATGACGCCGCCGCCAACGCCACCTGCCGCTGAAAGCACGAGCGCGCAAGCCATGATTATGAGTCCGATCCCGTCATAGGCGTCCATCGACGCGACTCCGTGCACGCCATCAATGCTAGTGTTATCGCTGTCGCTGCCGCTGCCACCGGAGCTGTCGCCCCTTACGGTAGCGAGTTGGACGACCAGGATAAGGACCAGGAGTCCAGGTGTCGCTGCTGCGCACCGAACTCGCCTCGCAACCATCTCCGAGTTCGACGGCAGGGTACGAGTTCTTGTGAGTAACCTGTATGCTGCCCTGCACAACAGAGAATGACGCAGCATGTCGGTGGTCGCAGCTTCTTTCAGCGTCGCGATCTGGATTCCGGCACACATCACTGATCGCGAACGATAACGCATCCTGACCCACCACCAACCCTTCGATTGCCGCAGACCTCTTTAGTGCGATAAATGACATAGAACTTATTTTCATCAAGTAACATATGTAATGTTTATTACGTATATTTTATATTGTATAACTAATACGTAGCATAGTATAATAGTTGATGAATCGATGCTGTATTTTTGCTCCGGGTGTGTTAATTACTGTGGCCAACCACGTCATCCGCAAGAAGCTCTCGCACCCCTTCGCTCTCGTGCTTGCTAGATCATCCTAGATCAGTCCATTGGTCGCATGTGGCACTATGCCAGCTGTTGCAAATTGCTTCGTGCTCACCTGCCAGTAAGCCTCAGCGGCTTGGACGGTCGCGTCGCCAAACACAGCACGTCGCACCAGAATCTACTCTTACATCTCTGAATGCACATTGTGCACTTGCCAGTAATTGATGCGGCCGTGCTTCACTGTGGATTTGCGCTAGGAGATAGCACTGACTTGTCCACGTCTCAGTGCAAACCATGATCCCAACCCCTACATTCTGTACTTCAAGTTTGCATTAGGTCCCCAGGATCACTAATTACTCAAAGTGCACTCGCATCAATTGCTGGCTAGCATAACATCTTGCAGTGTACCAAATGACAGAGTTGATTGAGATCTTGAAGCGACGCGCCTCTAGCACCGTAGGTAGATCTCCACCTAAAGTCGAATCAAACGCAAGGCCATGGGCAACGTCACGAGCGACGAGGACGGAAGTTCACGTGGGACTGGAGACGATACCCAATCCCAGCCCTCCGACGCCTTCGTACAGGCTACGCGATTCAAAAATGAGCTCGCGGAGATGCAGCGCGCGCTGCAGACTCTCCACGTCTCGCCGTCGCCCGCACTGCTCCCGCATCAGCTCGCGCTTGACGACGTTGTTCTCGCTTGCGACCCAGGTGATCCGTCTGGGTTGCTGGCCATCAATAACACGCATGTAGACGCTTACTGGCTACTGGAATGGTGTCACCGTGCTGATGCTATCAGGCGTGCGAGTGCTAGTGGGGCCGGTTATCGGCAAAGTCGACTTCCAGAGCGCCAGGGTGCTGTTGGAAGTAAGCACTCGCGCGCAAATCACGTGCCACGTGTCGGCTATCAACGCCCTCACAAATGAAGTCGCAGAACTGCCGCAGTGCCGGAGCGTTGTCTCGTTCGAGGCGCAGCAGCCAGCAGTATTTCGCATCGAGAGACTCGCGCCGGGACGAGAGTACCGCATCTCGCTCAGCGGAATCAGGCGAGAAGACGCCGAAACACGTTGCGGTTCGTTCCGCACGCCCACACTCGAGACTGGCGAGAGTGAACTACGGGTGATTGCGGTCAGTGGCGATGACCCCGCGGGCTTGCAGGCTGGCGAGCGGAGTGTCTGGAAGAGCGTGAGGGAGCGCGTCGAACAGAAGAGCGCAGACTGCGTGCTCCACCTCGGCGGTCAAGTCGCTATGAAGCGGATATTTGACTATGCTTCGTTGCTGCTACTTCAACATGGTAGCTCCTTGAGTAGAAATGGTGAAAGAGCTGTCGGCTGGCAAGGGATGGAGGCGCAAGCGGTGGAGGTGCTGCGTGGCGCGTACCGTACACAGTGGTCGCTGTCCAGTGACGTGCAGTTCGTGCTGGCCAATGTGAGTAACCTGATGATGTGGAGCGATGCGGACATGTATCCGCTGTTCACCACGCGCAAAGAGTTCTACATCGACCATGGTCAGCCGACACTGCAGGTGGGCGGATGAATTTGTTGATCTGACGCCATTGACCCATGTAAGCCACTTAACCATCGGATTCTGCGTTGTTATAGATGCAAGTGATTCGCACGGTGACGCGATGTGCGCGGCGGTTGTATCACGAGTATCAGCGGCAGCTGTGGGACGACGACATGGAAGCGGTCTTCGAGCGCGAGGTGTGTATTAGCTTTCACCTATTTCTTTAGTGCCATTACCGCTTCCACAAACCGCTTACGCTCCATCCAAAATAGGCAGAAATGCTCGCTGTAGCGGAGAGTGCGCTGGAATCCTCGGGGAAAATCTTCAAGCTGTCGCTGCAAATCCCCAAGGTTGCTCAAGATTTGGAACTGCAAAAGCAACGGAGGGAGATTGAAGGCGCTCGACGCGTTGAGAAGCAACTTCGTGCACTGGAGGCTGAGAAGCTCAAGCTGGAGAAGCAGCTCGTGAGCTATAACCAGCTATTGTCTCCTCAGCGTGGGGAAGAGTTTGTGTACAGTGTTGGGGCAATCACCGTGCTGTTCCTGGATTTGAGGAGCGCTCGTCTCGAACCTGGCGGAGCTCAAGCTGCTGATAATCCGCTGTTGAGTCCACCCCAGTGGGACGTCATCGAGCGAGTGCTAGAGCAAGATGGTACGCGCTTGCTGGTCATCTGCACTGAGCTTCCTGTTGCGGATGAGGGTCTTGCTGATCGATCAGAAGACACGGAAGGCTGCAAGAACAACCTGACTGCATGGAGAAACAACTCGGAAGCGCAAGCGCGGCTGCTATTTTCTCTGTTTGACTGGAAGCTCGAGCGCCCAAGCCGAGAATTCATATTGCTGTCCGGTTCTGGGCAGTTGGGGGCGCTGAGTGCAAAAACCATGATCAAGGACACCAAGTTGCGCACGGAGACCATCCAGTACATCGTTAGCAGCATCACGGCCGGCTCACGTGTCGATGGTATCTCCATTCCGCTAATCGGAACTGCAAGTACGACATTTACGACGCCACGAGTGCAGGCTACGACGGTGCTTCACGACCGGTTCAACGTGGAGCACGTCCGTGTGGACGCCGACAAGAAGGGGTTCGCCGTATTGTCGCTCAAATGTGGCGCGGACACTGCATCTCCAGCCACTCAAGTCGAGCAAGCTGATGGAAGCAGTAACGATGATGCTGCTCTTGCTCGGGTCGTGCTCGGACCGGTGGTCGGGTGGGTGGATCACCACTCCGCTACCATTTTGCTGGAAATCGACCGCGATGCCGATCTCGCTTGCGTGATTGACAACTCGTTCACTGGAGAGCGGCGCCGCTTTTTTCAGCGTTTTCACGCGTATCGGCCTAACTCGTTCCACCTGACGCGTTTACGCTCCGAACACTTCTATCAAGTGCGTTTCTCGAACATCCAGCGCCCCGGTGACTTCGCGTCATCGTTTACGACGTTGTCGCTGTACCCGCAGAAGTTTGAGGTCGTGGTGATGTGCAACGACGCATCTTTACTGTCGGCAAATGCATTGGCTGCTGACTCGGACAGCTCGAACACGACGACATTGTGGCAGATATTAGCAGACCAGACGGCTGGCACTCCATACAGCGACATCGATTTGACGCTACACCTCGGCGGGCAATTCTTCCCGGACTCCAGCGCGTATGTCAATGAAGCACTGCTGATGGCAGATGAACTTTATCAAGACGGTCAAGGTTCGTCCGTGAGGCTTGACGAACAATTATCTACAGTCACACGCATATCGGAGAAACTTCGAGAGCTGTACCGTCTCAGCTGGACGGCACCGGCAGCGCGAGAACATCTTGCAAGCGGCGCGCACATTTTCTTGATCAACCAGAATGATCTGCTCCCACCGTCGATCGCCTCGTCGCCTGCGGGTATGCTCGTTCAGCGGCAACTTCGTCGAGTGCATCACGAGTACTTAGATCTCCTCTTTCCACCGATCATGCGCCGAGACGAAGCTGTTCCGGGGGTTATCGCTCATCATTTTGGAAGTCTTGGTGCTTTTGTACTCCCTATTCGAGGCTATGATGACGGCGGTATGGACAAATCCATTCGACCTGAGGTGTGGGTAGATCTCGACGCGTTCTTGACGGATGAGAAGATGCAAGTGTTGCTGCTGGTCACGACGGAGCCGGTCGTTCGAGACTCACCCAGCGATATCATGGAGCAGGCAAAGGTGTATGCCTCATACCGAAGCCAATTCGGCTTTCATCAGCGAGACCTGGACAGACTACTGGGCGTTCTCTTTAGGTGGCAACAACCCAACCAGCCTCCACCTGGACAAATCGAATATTCTAGCTCGCCCTCGTCCAGCAGACGTGTGGTTCTGCTCAGCGGGGACCACTGCCAAAGCTTTGACTCGGTCATTCAGCAATTCAAGTCTTCGGCTCCTGTTGTGCCGATGGAAGATGCCGCCTCAAGCGAAGTCACTTCGGTCCAAGCGATGCAATCAAGCGGATACGACACATCGAGTATTCAGCAGTTTGTTGTCGGGCCGCTGTGCGCTCCAGCACCCAACATTTTTGCGAACGAGATATCTCCACGGCCTCTTGTTTTCCTAGAAGGAGTTTTCTTCAGCAAGTACACTTACAAACATTCGCGCGTCTTGTGCCAAGTCGACGCATCTATCAGCTTTGACAACACTACAGCAGAGCCGTCGATGGACTCCAGTGAGCAAGTGGGCGACAGCTCGCTTGCTACGAAGTCAGCAAGCAAGCTGAGCGGACAACCGCCACAATGCCAGTTCCTACGGATATCTCTGTCACTGACTGGACCAAATCATATCAACAACCCAGAGACTGCTGCAGACAGTCTTGAAAAACATCACTGGTGCACGTCCCAGTTTGTTTCCCGAGATCCAGTTGAGCCTCGGGTCCAAGTGGATCAAAAGAGCCGATCAAATGGGCAAGACTCGTCCGTCTCCGTGACTTACGAATCGATCAACACAAGCGCCACCTGTGACGACTCGCTTCCGTCGAACCTCAAGATGAAGCTACCAAAATGGCTGCTGGAGGTACGCCAAGAGATCCCAAATGGGTTTGACCTGAGGAATCTAACGCATGTGACTTTTGTGGCGCTCATCAGCTCATGCTTCAACCCCTGACGCCTGAAGAGCAGGCACAAGTGGATGAGCGTGCTGAACTCCTGCGAGGCAAAACGGACGCGATCTCTACCACGTTTGAGCAAAGCTCCGAGCTGGTTGGCGGATTGCTCAGCTTTTCTTTCGATTCTTGTGGCTGCATTGCTGAGCTAACGCACCTATTTACCGAGTTTTACAACCGGCTTGGGGGACCAGCACTCCGAGAGAAGTTCCCAGCACCACCGTCGCCGCTCGCAGTCCGCCTTGTTTTCTATCGACTGTTCACGGATCCGACCGACGCGTCCCCGGCATCGGGCGCAATCGACAAGGCGCTATTTGAGCGCCTCCTGACAAGGTGTTTCTTGGACGGATGGATGCTCAGCCGCCGGTTGACCGAGTTGTTCATAGAGACGAAAGAGACCACGGCGCCAGCCCGCCAGGAAGCGACAGCGAACACCACCGACAATTATCAAGTAGAGGGGTGAGTGGATTGATTCAAATAAGCTGAACGACGATAGCTCGACCAGTTCATACAATCAGTCTCAAAGACTGCTAGCATTGCAGCGGTTCACTTCAAGAAGTCTTTGTATGAGGTCGATAGTCCTTAGGCTTCGCTGTCTGCTTTGTCTGCAGGTGAGATGGAGCACCAATCAAGAGACCCAGGACCGATCCTCTTCTCGACAGGTTTGGAGCGTCACACTGCTCTAATTTTAGGTGCAGTAGCCGGACATGCGTGTCGGTCTACACACCCACGACTCGCCTGCTGGCTTGGCTACACTTTCAAAATTAGGCGCGCGAGCTTGTCGATGATTTGGATACTCGCCTGATCCGCAGGGCTAGAATAGTCATGGATCGCCAGGCATCTGTGACATATCGCCAAGGCAGCGAGCTATTTAGCGCTCCATGGGCGGAGCTGTAGGTTCTGTGGAGGCTTTGCCGATGGCCGCGTCACTGATCTCGGGATGGCGGTCACTTCCACAAGTTGAAGGTCGAGCACTGGGGCATTCCCTCGTGGTATCGTGGTGAAGATGCTTGCCCCACTCAACAGCACGTTGATGACCATGTGCCGCAACACTCGTGGCAATCGAGGCGTCTCTGGCGTCAAACTCTTCCCTGTCGTTCCAGTGCTGTTGCTGCTGGTTACCTGTCATACAACGAGCGGTTGCATCCACGATTCGCTTCATCACTCGATATCCCGCGGCCACCAGATCTATGATGCCGATCATCCGCTTGAGAGACACCTCCGCGGACGTCGCCTGGACGATCTGGACTCGGTTCCGGGTGACCCGACCAACTACCAGAGCTATGATCGCGTTGTTGGCAATCTGGTCCCTAGCGACGTGTACAAACCTATCCGCATCACTCCATACTACGACGACTCGACGCTCGAGCTGCTCCCGGATGCCAAGCGCGACGTCTTGCTGCAGATCATCCCAGACGCGATCCGCGAGTTCGCACTCGCGCTTCAGGTCGTGCCCGTACTCGGAAACCTGACCGCTCAGCACTCGTGCGACGTCCAGTGGGTGACGACGCCGATGGTGTGCAAGACGTTTGTCGCGGACGAGATGTGTTTCGAGATGAAGATCCCGGACGAACACTTCGGCGCCACTAAGAAGTGCGAGACGTGCCTGACGCAAGGCTGTACGCTGGGCGACTGCAGCCACTCAGCTGGTCAGGGCGTCCCGGACACAGATTTCTTGCTGTACGTGCGAGCGGCGGACTCGCAGTACTGCGCAGGACAGGTACTCGCTTATGCGACCTCGTGCCAGAAGGACCAGTTCGACCGCCCGACGTTCGGAATGGCCAACTTCTGCCCCGAACAGCTAAGCAGCGACCCCAAGGACTATGACACACAAGTGGCGACTGCATTGCACGAGGTCACCCACGCGTTAGGGTTCTCGGCCCATTACTTTGCCTATATGCGCCATCCGGATGGCACGCCACGGACACCGCGCGACTCGAACGGGAGTCCACGCTCTACATCGACACCAAGCGATCATCAATGCCCTAATTTTGCTCTTCAGCCTGCGAGCAGCAGCGACGGCAACACCAGTACTATTGAGAACTATGCTGTACCCGCGACAACCACTGTCGCCTATTCGTACGAGCGTGACCAAGTGGTGACGAAGTTGGTGACGCCTACGGTAGCGGCGTTCGTACAGGCACACTTCAACTGTTCGACGCTATCGGGAGCGGAGCTCGAGTCGCAGGACGCCGGTTGTGTGGGATCCCATTGGGAAGAGCGATTGTTCGAGCCAGAGTACATGACGCCCGTCTCCAGCTTCCGTAACGTGTTCAGCGGTCTGACGCTTGCCTTCTTTGAAGACTCGGGATGGTACCGCGCGAACCAATCGCGAGCACAGCGACTCTTCTTTGGCGAGAGCCGCGGTTGCTCCTTCACGTTGGAGAAATGCATCGACCCGGAGACAACGAAACCATCTGCAAGCGACCACTACTGCACTGATAATGAGGTCGAGAGCTGCTCCTTGGACGCCACATCACGGTCCGTGTGTGCGATATCGACGGGGAAGAGCGAGATCCTGGACATCTACCAGTACTTTCGCGACGATGAAACCAAAGGCGGCGATAACGAGTTCGCAGACTTCTGTCCTCTCAACGTTGGCTTCTCGCTTGGAGATTGCACCGTCGCTGACAACCTTGCGCTCGCGCCTGGGACGGACATCAACATCCTCGGTGAAACCTACTGCCCGTCGTGTCGGTGCACGGCGACGTCACTTCGGAGCAGCGATTCAAGCGACTGGGTCGTCAGTGCTCGTCGACAGACCGGGTGCTATGCCATGCGCTGCATCTCGAACGACGATAGCAGCGATAGCTACGCAGGGAGCGTCTCCAACGGGACAACAATCGAGCTGACGATCGCAAGAAGCCAAACGGGCGATGCATTGACGGTCAACTGCACGTCCAAGGGCGAGCAGGTGCAAGTTCTCGGGTTTTCAGGCTTCGTCACTTGCCCGGACCCAGGCGTGATCTGCGGGTCCGGCATGATGGACACGTTTGTGAGTGCTTTAGGCACACGCATGACTATCGTCGGTGAACAAGTGAGTGATGAGACTGGGAAGACACTCCGCAGTGTCAACAGTGCGAGCGGCCAGCAATTTTGGGTAGAGCGCTGGTTAATCGGTGCTGCGTGGGTCGTAGCGGTAGCGCAGTGGCTGTACATTAAATAGGCAAACAGCACTAACACTTCAAATAGCATCGAACGAGATT
Organism: Phytopythium sindhum; assembly: GCA_023334395.1. Classification (NCBI taxonomy): domain Eukaryota; phylum Oomycota; class Peronosporomycetes; order Pythiales; family Pythiaceae; genus Phytopythium; species Phytopythium sindhum. Next base: position 905 of record JAASGW010000866.1, on the reverse strand, counting down.
TTATTCAACGCAGCAGAGATTTTGCTTCAAGCTGTCATAGGTGGCGGGTACGATGTTTGCTGTGGTGTCAGTGCTTCAAACGACTTCGCTGGAATGTGACAGGCTCGAACAGCGAAGCCACCACGCGACATAGCGTCTGATCTCGTGTATCCTTTGAGCTATTCTGGAGGATCAGAAGGCAGTGCTCTTGAAATAGTCCCGATCTGTACATGGCATGGATACGCTTCTTCATCATGCCTGTTGCATACCCAGACACTCAACGAGTGAGCCACAGGTCACTTCACCGCGTCCATCCCGAGGAGAAGCGTCGACGGTCCCGCCAGAATCGCTCCAGGCAGCGACGGCGATCGTGGCGCTTCTGTGGTCGAAGGCTTGTCGTCATGGCGGGATCGACCGCACTGAGACTCACCGCCGTCGTCTTTGGGCTGGTTGGATGTCTCAACCTAGTCGATGGCTGCATCCATGACGCGCTGCCGCACAAGGTCGCTGGCGGTCAGCAGAAATATTCGAGCTCCCACCCGTTCATTCAAGCGGAGAAAGAGCGTCGACGCCGTCGACTGTCTCCGTATGCGTTCGACATCGTCAACTACCAGTCGTACGACCGCACGATCGGCACGATCGTGGACTCGTCCGTCTACCAACCACTCCGCATCACGCCGTATTACGATAACGCGACGTTGAACCAGCTGACCACCGCGAAGCGCGACGTCATTTTCCGCATCATCCCAGATGCGATCACTTACTTCAGGCAGACGCTCGCGGTTGTTCCTGTCGAAGACAACCTCACCGCGCAGCACACGTGCTACTACCAGTGGAACACCGACCCGCCCGTGTGTTACAACTTCGTCGAGGACGAGACCTGCTTTGAGATGGTGATCCCCGGCAAACACTTCGGTGCCACACGC
>JAASGW010000865.1:0-10725 GCA_023334395.1 Phytopythium sindhum | reverse complement strand
CCCCCCCCCCCCCCCCCCCCCCCCCCGAGCCCATAAGTTATCTATAAAATGTATTCACGTTTTCTGCACGAATCCGGTCGGTTGGGTCCCAATGATTGCTCCGCACCTTCGTCGCCTCAGTTGGTCTGGTCTATGCTGAACTGGCACACGGGGCAAACCTTGTTGAGCGACAGCCACGAGTCGATGCAGTCCGAATGGTACGAGTGGAAGCACGGCAGCGACTTGATCTCTTCGCCGAGTTCGAAGCAGCAGCGGCAGACCAGGCAACTGTGGCACCGGAACGACAAACACACGCACTTGGTCAGACGTTTGCCAACGACTCATCAAGATGAGGATCCATCCGTACTCGGGGCTGGCAGTGGACGCGTTCTCCTTGGGCGTACTGAAGATATACGTCGGAAGCTGTTGGATCAGAGCTGGCGGCGCGCCACGGCTGTCACAATCACACCGATCAGGTTAGCTTGCAGAATGCGCAGTAGAAGACAAGACGACTTGTCTTACTTGCGAACGGGTCGACCGCGAACAGGCGCTGGGGGCGTCGACTCTTGGCTGATTGCGACCGTCAGACTCACTGGTAAGGCCGAGCAAGCGTTCAAAACGCGATGTGGTGAGTTGCCGTACCTGGATTGGCAGCGCATAACTTAAAAGAGACTTTACCTGCACGATATTCATCGCTTGGCTGGACATCTATAAGGGGGATGCCGGTGACCCACTGCAACGACATCAAGACGAAACGGGTTACATATCGGGACGGCTGCCTTCGTGGACACCACATTACGAGCACTTACGTCGTCGACGGTGTTGCTCCGATTGTCTGACAGTCAGCAGCACACAGCAGCATTAGTATTCCCCGCACGTGGAGTAGAGATCGGCGAAGGTGGGCGACAACAGGCTTACCGAAGTCAGTGTCGTACTGGTGCTGCAGCCACCGAGCATATTCTTCATCGAATGGCATTCCTGCAACGTACAAGAGCAACATCGGATAAGTAAATGGACTTGGCAGTAGCGCTGCAATCAAGCACGGGCAGTGCATACCTGGGCCTTCGAAGAACGCGGGCGGTGACGTCTCGTTCAATGAGTCTTCGGTGGCACCCATCAGGATCATTCGCTCGCGGATCGGTTCCGGGAGGATGTAGCGGAACAAGTGGCGGTACGGCAGCACCTTCGTTGTCCCACCACCGATATCGACATGGAAGAGAAGGAAAATGTCTAGGCGGTTCCGTTGCACGCGGCGCAGCACATCAATCTTGTCAAGCCGGCAGTCTCCAAACGCTGTGTGGATGTTGGGCTGATCAACGAGGAACGACACGACTGACGGTCCGTCGTAGCGAACTGGCTTCGGATCACAGGGTTCCCCGAGGATGGAAGATGGGCCGTGAAACGAGCGCGGTTCACTCTGTACGTTTACATTTGACGCAGCAGCCTCCGATGCCTGGCTCGTATGATGATCGTCACCAGGATCTCCAACAGACGACGGTGACGTTCCCGGTTCGCTTCCAAATGCGCTTGCGTCACGCGCATAAAGTATCTTGACGGCAAACTGCTTCGGTAGCGTGTACCATGACGCAATGCAGTCGAAGTCACCATTCTCCACGGACAGCACGACTTCTCTGGTTTCGCCGTCCTTAATGCTCTCAAATGTGCCGTCTTGAGCTCGGTCCAGGAGCATGCTCACATGCAGTCGGCACTCGAAGATCAACTCGCCTTGGCGGCCAAACGGCAGATGGTACATCTTGAAGACGAGGTCGCGGCAATCTTTCAGTTGCTTCCACACTCGGAATACGTGCGGTCCGCTGTGTAGATCAACGTTGCGAACCCCGTTGATCATACTGGAAAACAGAACGCCCTTTTCGTTCTGGATCACAAAGTAGGGTCTGCACACGTCAGAGTTTGTGCCAGCCTCCGCCGTATCACCCGATAGCAACTCGATCTGGCGAAAATAAATCGACTGCGGCGCCGGTGTGACCGTGATACCAGTCAGCTTGTGCTTCTTCTCCTCCAACGCTGGCAAATCCGCGCACTCCGACAGCTTCTGATCGCGCATCTCGAGTAGCTTGCAAAAGTCAGCGACAAACCTCGCTTGCGGTCTTGGTAGACCGCCGGTGTAGGCCACGTTCTTGGAGTCGGTACCACTAAACGTCCGCTGCAGTTTGGCCGGCCAAGTTTCCGATCCACGGATGTGCTGCTGATATCTGCAATTCTCAAATACAAACAAAGGTATCGATGAGTGATACCTCTCATCGGTCATCAACCATACCCAGCAAAATACGTACACATCAAGGATCTCATAGGCGAACTTCTCGGGGAACGAGGTTGCGTCCGTGCAATAGAGCGCACAGCACGTTGCGAACACGCTCATCTGCTCGTTATTCGGAGCCAAGAGGACCGCCACGTTGGTCTCCTTGAAATCCAGCCATGCCGCCACGGTGGACGAAATGACAAAGCTCGAGTGCATTGATGGGATAGCACCGCGGCAATATGAGATGGAAGCGATGCGTCCATCTGCGGTACGTTGGAGACGGTCGTAGAAACGTTAGACTCGATATGCCTTGGGATGTCAACGCTACAGAGCTACCATGAAGTGCTTGCTTGTAGCGATTCGTACCGCAAAATTCGTCGTACACCAGCGATTTATGATGCATCCGCTTGACGCCGTCGAAGAGTCCACAATCAAAAACGCACGCGCCACCTTCAAACCTGTATCGCAAGCCCCAAGTCAGTATCGTCAAATCAGTATCGTCACTGCATAGTGCAGCATTCGTCACGCCCAATGCACTCACCGCTTGTCCAGCAGGTTGTCTATTTGTTCCAGCAGCTTCACCGCATTATTCCACATCCGCGCGGTGGAATGCGCCACGAAAAGTCGGTTGAATGTGTTGACGTACGCCGGGTCGATGCAGTAGACGCTGTGTTTCCGCATAGCAGACGGCATCGTTAGTCCATGCATTAGGTGAGTGCGGACCGCAAACGAGCGAAAAGATGCCTACCGCGGGGCAATGGGGATAAAGTATCCGTCCTCGGACGTCTTCGCGAACAACGCGTACTGGAGCGTGCTCTGTAGCGACGCCTGCAGTCGGTACGTCCACAGCAGAACGCGATACGCGTTCGACGCCACGTTCGCGCTCTCCTGCTTGACCTGGTCCTCGTCTTTGGCCGCCTCGATCTCCTCAAAGCTCTCTTGTGACGAAACAGACACGGACGCTGGCAGCAGCGGTGGCGGCGGCATCTTGTCCTCCGTATTGTCGCCCTCCGTCGCAATCTCACCGCTGCTGGCGGCTACTTCGGGGATCGCGTCCAGTGCGACGCGCTCGTGCGGCGCCGCCGGCGGCGGCAGCTGTAGCAGCAATCGCCGCACGCGCGGGTCCTCGGCGATGCGCTCCGAGTTCATGCGCCGGATCAGCGCCGCGCCGCGCTCCACCCACGCCAAGCTCGCCGGGAACTCCACCCGCGCCGCCTCGCCGCCCAACGGGGAGCCTGCCTTATCCTCCAGCTCGCGCTCCATCGTCTTCTGCCTCCCTGGCCGCTTCCTCGCAAGTATCGAACGCCTTCCCACCGTCCTTTCTCAGGTCGGTTTCTTCTTTCTGTGCGCTGGCTTTGAAGTTGAGTTGAGACGACGACACCAACACCTTCGCAGAGTGTCGGTTGGGTTGCTGGATGAGGGGGGCAGAACGGTGCTGGGTGGGTTGAAACATATGATACTTTCTATTATTGAGACGCATGTCTACTGCCGTTGGTTGCTGAATGAAGGGGAGACTCGATCCGAAAGGGCGGAAAGGAGACTGGAGCGGCGCTGTAAAGATCCGGCAGGTATAGATATGGCGAGTCCCATACCCACCAAAAGCCATCACTACGCCCATGACTACTACGCCCATGGCCCATGCTATTGAACGCCTTCACGCAATGAGCGCTTGCTGTACGATAGACTACCCGGGCAAAGCACGAATACTTGTTCGCAAAGTGCATTATACTATTGGGCTTTACGGATCACACGCACGCACAGAGGCGCCTCCGCTTGCAAACGCGGACAGCGAGGCCGCGCGGCTTCCAAGCGGGGCGTCTACTTGCGCGGGGGCGGAGCCACGTTCTGTGGCAGTGCCTTACCGTAGCCGGACCGGAAGGTGGTGCCCATGCTGCCGGCGTCCTGCTCGGCGGGCTTGTTGGACGGCTTGGCCCACTCCAGCTTCAGGATCAAGTGGTCGTAACCGTAGCCCTGCAGCTTCTGGAGCGCGCGCTCGGCATCCTCGCGGTACACGAAGCTGACGAACGCGAAGCCGCGCGACTGGAACGTCTCGCGGTCCTTGGCCAGGTACACGCGCGCCACGGGTCCGAACGCGCGGAACAGCTCCTTCAGGTCGTCCTCACGCGTGTCCGGCGAGATGTTGGTCACACGGAGCGTAGCCTGATCACGGTCGTCGTCGCGCTGCGAGTCGCCACCGAAGTCACCGCCAGCGCGGCCACGCAGGCTCGGAGGAACGTACTTACCCGAGCCGAAGGCGCCGTCGAGCGCCGATCCACTACGCTCGGGGGCGGCAGCAGCGGCGGCGGGAGTGGCCGCAGGCGCGCCGCTCTCCGCACGTGCGGCGATGTCGGCCTCCATCTCCTCCTTGGGCGTGTCCTTGTACGGACACTTGAGCGTCCAATGGTCGCCCACCATACCACAATGACGGCACACCACGATCGACTGTGTAGATCAAAATAGCGAACACTCTTTTCGTCAGCACCAGACCACTTCTCAGGCAGGATGAACAATACAATAGCACGCACCGAGTTCTTGACGCCGGCGAAGATGTTCTCCTCCTCCTTCTTCTCGCCCGGGAGCACCTGGTCGGCGTTCGGGTCCTCGAGGAACACCTCTTCGTACGACTTGTACGTCACGTTGGCGTTGTCGCCGTCCTCGAGCGCGGCGCCGAACTTGGCCCACTTCTTGCGCTCGAGCGCGCGCTTGCTGACCTTGGTCACCTCCGTCACCTTCTTGACCTTCTTGGTGACCTTCACCTTCTGGTCTTTGTCGTTGTACTTCCATTCGACGATCGTGCGCACGCCGTTGGCATCCGGCTCGCTCTCCGTGCGCGGCGGTAGCAGATCTATATCGCCCCACAGCGCGCGTGGATTAGACTCCCGATCAACCACCACCCCCTCCAGTGTCACGACCCTCCTCCCGTTCACTTCCAGTGCCACGTACCGTCGTCCTCATCTCCCCAGCGGCTGCCCGAGATCACCATCTTGCCTCCGTCCTGCTCGCTTTCTCTCAATCTCGACCACGAAGGGGAACAAACTGGCCGACGCCGCCCCCGGCCAACCAAAAAGCGCAGACGTTTCACTCCGACTGTCACGGTACTCGCCGGTACCATACCAGTATGAAACTGGTATTCTTCAACTGATGTCAACCATTATGTGTACCACATACATAAATCCCAGCACAAAGGCACGCTCGAGGGCACACTTGCACTTGTGACTTGCACCATCAACATGGGGAGAGTGCGGCGGCAGGACCGCGCGGCGGGCGCCGTGGAGGCGGCGGCGCTAGCGTTCGTGGGCGGCTGGGTCACGTTCCTGGCGCGGCGCCAGGAGCAGCTGGACGAGTCCTCGCTGCTGCTGCACGTGAGCGGACACGACCTGCGCCTCCTGCAGCGAGAGATGCTTCCGTGCGTACTGTTCGCGTTCCACGTCCTGAGCGCCGCCGCCGTCATCTGGGCGCTCGTACGGCCCCATCGTCTGCCAAATCCGCTTCATGAGCTATCCAGGTAGTTGCTGCTTAATTTATACGGGTAGGGTGGCTGCTGCGAGAGTCTAACACTTGTGCGCCTCTCTTCCTAGACGGGAGAGGGATGCCGGCGTCGTGATAGGGTGCGTTTTACCGCCGCTGGTGCTGCTGAGCCGGCTGCTGACCGAGCGCCACGAAGACTTCGACGTGTCGAGCTTCGCATTCTTTTACGCGTGGACAAGCATATCGATCGGCGTGAGCGTTCTGCTCAAGGTCGCGCTGTTCGGTTCGCTGTCTCCCAGCATCGTCGCACTGGTCGACGCGGTGCTCTTGCCGCTCCTGTTTGGGACGGCACAGATTGAAGCCGATAGCCGATGGATCCTCGCGTCCTGCTGCCGGGTTGTGGTCGGCGTTATATTGTTCTACGGTCTAAAGTGGCTGCCCAGGTCCTTCACTATCGGGGAGGCGACGCTCATGGCACAGGGGATCGGCATGTGCCTGTTTGATCTCCTGCTCGCCACTGCTGACAAGGTGGGCGGTCACTCAAAGCTCTTGCTCGAGGTGATTGGACTTGCTTCTAACACTCCAAATTCCTCCGACTGGATTGACCATCGCGCACAGCTCAACCAAACCGACGCCATCGATCTGCCGGAACCAGTGATGCACTCCTGGATGTTGTTCCAAGTCGAGCGCGAAGACTATGTGTTCGCTCTGCAGATCGGGACGCTCGGCTCTCTTCTCGTCAGTATTGCCGTCATCCCGCTGCTGAAAGTCTACGCCTCTCCCGATCCTGCGGTGGTCGTGACGCCGCCGCCTGCTCGAGTGACTGTGGCGTTCGTGCTAATTGCGGCTGCAGTTGTCGGCGGAGTGTTATATCCCTGGAGTTGCTTTCTCCTCGAGACGTGGAACCCGTTCAAGTGGCTGGTGGACTTCATTTTCGATGCTGAGCTGGCTCGCGTTGGTCTGATCGTGTATTGGCTCGCTTGTCTCGTGGTGCTCGTGCCGCTATTTGCCATGCTGAGTCGGCGCTTGGAGCTTCGGACAATCATTGCGCGCAAGTTGTTTCACCTGCTCGTGGTCATCATGTTTGTCCCCGCGTATTTCGTCGATGCGCCCATGCTGGCGCTGAGCTACGGTGTGGCACTGAGCGTGTTCGTCTTGGTTGAGTGCGTCCGCTCGCTCGCTCTCCCTCCGTTTGGCAAATCGATCGCGCTTTTCATGAACGCGTTCATCGATCATCGGGAAGGCGGCCGAGTAATCTTGACACATTCGTACTTGCTGCTTGGCTGCGCGCTGCCGCTTTGGCTGGCGTTCACGAATACAAGGTCGGTGGAGGCCGCGCTTGCGTCTAATGCCGGCATCCTCGCGCTTGGCATCGGAGACGCAATGGGCGCAGTGATCGGGTCACTTATCGGCAGGCGAAGACTGTTTGGGAAGAAGACGATTGAGGGAACAATCGCCATCTTCGTGTCGATTGGCGCCGCGTCCGCGTTCTTCCACGACTACCATGGGCGCGCGTTGGGTGGCCATTGGTCACAGGTGAGTTGTCAATTCAGTTCACTGACATACCTCTTGATTTCTGTTTCGGTGTCTGGTATTCGCGTGCTAACGAGTTGGTGCGTCTTCGCCAACAGTTGGCGCTCTTCGGAGGTGGCGTGCTGCTCACAAGTCTAATGGAAGCAGCGACGGCGCAGATCGACAACCTGGTGCTCCCGCTGTTCCTGTTCAGCGTGTGCAACTTGGTTGCTTGTCATCACTAATCGCCCAAGTCAACGACAGCTAGCCGGCCAGACTACTGATCAACCTCGACAACGGGACTGCGCCGAGTCAACATGAACCGGTATAGAACAAGTGAAATTGAGTGGGCATTCGCCCTTCTTTCGCCGTGTACTGCTTGACGTCACTTCCTCTATGTCGTATCCACTGATAGAACGATCGATCAATGGCATCACGGCCTCTGAAGAGCCTGTGTACCTGTCGGGAGTGATCGCTGACGACCACTGTCGCTCCTTTACTCGAACGTCAGCGAGTTCAGGGTCTGTTTGATCCCATCCATCGCGTGGACGAGTGTCTCCATTGAACTGGTGTACGAGATGCGCAGCCCAAACTCTTCGCCGTAGTCAACACCAGGCTCGGTGACTACATGGTGTTCGCGCAGCAGGAACTCGCAGAAGTCGACGTCTTCGAGCATATGCTTGCTGTCAGCAGAGTACGCCTTCTTGCCTCGGAAGTACGAGCTCAAGTCCATGAACAAGTAGAAGGCCGCCGTCGGGTAGGCGAACTGCTGGTTCCTAATGGCGCGCAGCCGCTACACAACGTATTGCCGCTTCTCATCCAGGTCTCTCAGCACTCCAGCCTCGACGATGCGCACACGGCCCTAGTCCATCCATTCAAGCTCCTCGCGAAGTGCTTCAGCCGCTTCTATCTGATTCACCGTGTTGGCGGCCGATGTCAGCTGCGCCTGAAGGAGAAGGCAGGGGTGCACGAAGTGCTTTGAGACAGCAACGTATCCGATGCGAAAGCCCGTCATGGCGAACGACTTGGAAAACCCGTTGATGAGCACCGTGCGCTCGTGCATGCCGTGCAGTGTCGCGAAGCTCTTGTGGACGCGCTTCTGCTCGCTTTCGTCTTGGAATACGATCTGATCGTAGATCTCGTCCGATATGACGACGACGTGGCGGAACTGCGGCTTGCGAAGCACCGTAGCGATCTTCTCAAGCTGCTCGGGAGAGTGAAGCGTACCCACAGGGTTTCTGGGGTTGCACAAGATCAGCACCTTGGTGTCCGGGTTGGCCGTCAGAGTCTCATCCAACGCTTTGGGGTTGATGAGGTAGGCCTCTTCGATTTTCCCGCGCAGCACAACAAGACCAGCGCGCACTTGCTTGACCATGGCTTCGTAGCTGCTCCAGCAAGGGGACGGCACGATCACCTTGTCTCCCGGGCGGATGAGCGCGTACAGCGCCATGTAGAGCGCCTGCTGACCCCCGTTCGAGACCTGAATCTCAGTTTCTGGGTCATACTTCACGCCCTTGACTTTGCCCAGGTGCTCAGCGATGAGGTTGCGCAGCGTTGAGTCTCCGCGCATGTCCGAGTACAGCACCTTTCGTTCCTCAAGAGCGCGAATACCGGCTTGGATCGCTCGATCGGGTGGCGCGAAGTCGGGCTGACCGACGAACAACGAGTACACAGTTTCACCAGCGGCCTCCAGCTGCTTGGCCATGCTGTAGATGGCGATCGTTTTGGCGAACGGCGCATTGTCGAAGATCGGGTTTAACGGGTACTTGGCCGCCATGGCGTCCGCGTTCTTCTTCGTCAATGCAAGAACTCCAGCGACTTCCGAGCCGCCGCGAGCGTACAAACCGAGAACACGGACGTAGTGGCGCAGCTCGCGCAGTTGGGTGAGCGCATCAACAACACGAGGATCACGCTGGTGGCCGGTGATATCAGCGTAGAACAGGAACGACGCAGCGCCCGCACCGACAGCATTGACATCCGCAGCGCTCCACGGCCGGCTCTCGATCTTGACGAGCGAGATGCCGCGACTCGCAAACACGCCGAACGCGCGGTGCAGCTGGCCGCTCTTGTCGCCATCGGAGAACGCAAACACGAGCGACGTCTTGCTGCTAGTCGATGCCGGTTGCGTGGACGAGGTCACCTCCTTGATCAGCAGCAGGTATCGCGCCGACCTCGCGGCTCCCTCGTCTTCAACATGTTCACCGACGATGACGAGCTGGTACTTGAGCAGCAGGTCGTACGCTGCGTGGTTGGTGCCGGACGCGGCGCTCTCGATGGCGAGCACGGCGAAGCTGGCGGTGTCGGCCTCGACGGCTTCGAGCGCGTCCTCTTAGGTCGGGAAGAGCGCGGTCTCGACGCTTGGTGCAAAATATGCACCGGCAGCGAATGCCTTGGCGGTCAGCGCCGCATTACCGGCGTGCGCAATCGAACTGGATGTCGAGCCGCTACCCATCGTGGCGTGTGAACCTGACCTGGTTGCCGTCGATGCACTGCTGTTGCTGGAGATGGCAAAGGGGAAAGTAAGCGACCAAGAGTGAGCCAACGCTGTCGTGACAACCGACCGCTCGCTGGTCTTGCATGGACAAGTCCGAGGTCGCCATCATCAGTCAATTGGTAGAAGACACGAGCTGACCGACCCGAACATTCATATGGACAGACAACGAAGGCTCCCCTCGCCTCGGCAGTGGTAGCGGTTCCCGCCGTACACATGCCTGCCTTGGAGCGAAGATCGGTGCCATCAGTCGAAGTGCTCGACTGTCTGAAGCGCAGAGATCGGGCGGGGCCATCTCATCAACTCGACGAGACAAAATCGGGTGCCAATAACGATATCAAAACACGCGAGTTTTGATAGTAATTATGTGCGAATGTTCGACTAAATAAGGTCCTCATGGAGCAAAATGGGAAGCGCATCATGCCATGCCCCGCTCATATAATCAATTCCACCCACCGACACCGTTCCAAGGCTACGCGTCGACGAAGCGCAGCGACGTCTGTCGTCAGACAATGCTTGATGGCGTCCATGGCTTGCGCCAGCGTCGCCCGAGCGCCAGCGTACGGGACGCGCAGGCCCATGGTCAACGCCTAGTGACACGGCCACGGCATGCCGGCGGCACAAATCGGCAACGTCTTACACTTCGTCTGTTCCCTCACTGTCACTCTCGTTGCTCCCGCTGCTGTCAACCACGTACTCCCGCTTGCATCGGAGGCGTTCCGGTAGTTTTCGGCGTCACATTTCGTTTTTCATTACGCTTACCTCGAAATACGCATCCAGCCGCACGAAAGTATTGCTTTCAGTACTGCCACAATCACTTTGACTTACGAACGATCAAGCTTTGTGATCGAAACAAATGGCTCCGCATGGACCGGATCAGATCGACGCAATGATGTCGTCGGCAGCTTGGCGTCCTGTGAACACCATGCAAGTCGAACATTCATCAACCGTTGCAGTTCACACCAGTTGCGAGTGCCAGAAGAGTACAACAAAGCTGTGTGCACTGTGCGAACGT